>MDKI01085678.1:0-11432 GCA_005239505.1 Nicotiana paniculata
ACGACTGGTAGAATTCTAGTTTAATTGCCATAAAATGCCAAAAATGTAACTTGGTCATTTCGAAGTGCTAGTTATGGTTCCTTGGGTCGTATTTGATGTCCCAGACAAATATCATGCGACCCCGTACCGGCTCCGCACCAAGGCGTCCGACCTAGACCATGGCAGGCGATAATACAGGCACGACTGGAGGAATTCCAGTTTCACTGCCAAAAAATGTAACTTGACTATTGCGAAGCGTTGGTTATGGTTCCTAAGGTCGTATTTGATGATCCGGACAAATATCATGCGATCCGGTAACGGCTCTGTACCGAGGCGTCTTCCCTGGACCATGGCAGGCGATAATACAGGCACGACTGGCGGAATTCCAGTTTAATTTCCATAAAATGCCAAAAGATGTAACTTGATCATTTTGAAGCACTGGTTATGGTTACTTGGGTCGTATTTGATTTCTCGGACAAATATCATGCGATCCGGTACCGGCTCCATATCAAAATGTCCAGCCTGGACCATGGCAGGCGATAATACAAGCATGACTGGCGGAGTTTCGGCTTAATTACTACAAAATGCCAAAAATGTAACTTGATCATTTTACAGCGTTGGTTAGGGTTCCTTGGGTCGTATTTGATGTCCCAAAAAAATATCATGCGGTCCGGTACCGGCTACGTACCAAGGCGTCCGGTCTGGACCATGGCAGGTGATAATATAGGCACGACTGGCGGAATTCCAGTTTAATTGCCATAAAAGGCCAAAAAATGTAACTTGATCATTTCGAAGCGTCGGTTGTTGTTCCTTGGGTCGTATTTGATGTCTTTTAAAAATATCATGTGATCCGGTACTGGCTCCGTACCAAGGAGTCCGGCCTGGACCATGGCAGGCGATAATACATGCACGACTGGCAGAATTCCAGTTTCATTGCCATAAAATGTAACTTGATCATTTCGAAGCATTGGTTATGGTTCCTTGGGTCGTATTTGATGTCTCGGACAAATATCATGCGATCCGGTACCTGCTTCATACCAAGACGTCTAGCCTGGACCATGGCAGGCGATAATACAGGCACGACTGACGGAATTTCGGTTTAATTACTATAACATGCCAAAAAATGTAACTTGATCATTTTGAAGCGTTGGTTATGGTTCCTTGGGTCGTATTTGATGTCCCAGAAAAATATCATGAGATCTGGTACCGGCTCCGTACCAAGGCGTCTGGCCTGAACCATGGTAGGCAATAATACAGGTACGACTCGCGGAATTTCAGTTTAATTATCATAAAATGCCAAAAAATGTAATTTGATCATTTCAAAGGGTTGGTTATGGTTCCTTGGGTCGTATTTGCTTTCCCAGAAAAATATCATGCGATCCGGAACCGGCTCCGTACCAAGGCGTCTTACCTGGACCATGGCAGGCGATAATACAAGCACGACCGGCGAAATTCCAGTTTAATATCCATAAAATGCAGAAAAATGTAACTTGATAATTTTGAAGTGTTGGTTATGGTTCCTTGGGTCATATTTGATGTCCCGGATAAATATCATGCTAACCAGTACCGGCTCCATACCAAGGCGTCCGGCCTGGACCATGGCAGGCGTTAATACAGGCACGACTGGCGGAATTCCAGTTTCAGTCATAAAATACAAAAAATGTAACTTGATCATTTCGAAGCATTGGTTATGGTTTCTAAGGTAGTATTTGATGTCCCGGTGAAATATCATGCGTTCCGGTACCGGCTCCGTACCAAGGCATCCGGCCTGGACCATGGCAGGCGATAATACAGGCACGACTGGTGGAATTCCAAATTAATTTCCATAAAATGCCAAAAAATATAACTTAATCATTTTGAAGCCTTGGTTATGATTCCTTGGGTCGTATTTGCTATTCGGGACAAATATCATGCGATTCGGTACCGGCTCCGTACCAAGGCATCCGGCCTGGACCATGGCAGGCGATAATACCGGCATAACTGGCGGAGTTCCAGTGTAATTGCCATAAAATGCAAAAAAATGTAACTTGATCATTTCGAAGCATTGGTTATGGTTCCTTGGGTCATATTTGATGTCCCAGAAAAAATATCATGCTATCCGATACCGGCTTCGTACCAAGGCGTCCGGCCTAGACCATGGCAGGCGATAATACAGGCACGACTGGCGAAATTCCAGTTTCATTGCCAAAAAATGTAACTTCATCATTTCGAAGCATTGGTTCCGTACCAAGACGTCCGGCCTGGACCATGGAAGGTGATAATACAAGCACGACTGGCGGAATTCCAGTTTAATTGCCATAAAACGCAAAAAAATGTAACTTGACCATTTCGAAGCACGAGTGATTGTTCCTTAGGTCGTATTTGATGTCTCGGACAAATATCATGCGATCCGATACCGGCTCCGTACCAAGACGTCCAGCCTTGACCTTGGCAGGCGATAATATAGGCACGACTGGCGCAATTGCGGTTTAATTACTATAAAATGCCAAAAAATGTAACTTGATCATTTTGAAGTGTTGGTTATGGTTACTTGGGTCGTATTTGATGTCCCAAAAAAATGTCATGCGATCCGGTATCGGCTTCGTACCAAGGCGTCTGGTCTGGACCATGGCAGGCGATAATACAGGCACGACTGGCGGAATTCCAGTTTAATTGCAATAAAATGCCAAAAATATAACTTGATCATTTTGAAGCATTGGTTGTTGTTCCTTGGGTCGTATTTGATGTCCCGTACATATATAATGTGATCCGGTACCGTCTCCGTACCAAGGCGTCCGACCTGGACCATGGCAGGCGATAATACAAGCACGACCGGCGGAATTCCAGTTTAATATCCATAAAATGCGAAAAAAATATAACTTGATCATTTCGAAGCGTTGGTTATGGTTCCATGGGTTGTATTTGATGTCCTGGATAAATATCATTCCATCCGGTACCGGCTCCGTACCAAGGCGTCCGGCCTGGACCATGGCAGGCGTTAATACAAGCACGACTGGCGGAATTCTAGTTTCATTGTCATAAAATTCCAAAAAAAGTAACTTGATCATTTAGAAGCGGTGGTAATGGTTCCTAAGGTCGTATTGATGTCCCGGAGAAATATCATGCATTCCGGTTCCAGCTCCGTACCAAGGCGTCCGGCATGGACCATGGCAAGCGATAATACAGGCACGACTGGCGGAATTCCATTTTAATTGCCATAAAATGCCAAGAAATGTAACTTCATCATTTCGAAGCACTGGTTATGTTTCCTTGGGTTGTATTTGATGTCTCGGACATATATCATGCGATCCCGTACTGGCTCCGTACCAAGACGTCCAGCCTGGACCATGGCAGGCTATAATATGGTACGACTGGCGGAATTTCGGTTTAATTACTATAAAATGCCAAAAAATGTAACTTGATAATTTCGAAGCGTTGGTTATGGTTACTTGGGTCGTATTTCATGTCCCGAAAAAATATCATGCGATCAGGTACCGGCTCCGTACCAAGGCGTCCGACCTGGAGCATGGCAGGCGATAATACAAGCACGACCGGCGGAATTCCATTTTCATATCCATAAAATTCCAAAAAATGTAACTTGATAATTTCGAAGCGTTTGTTATGGTTCCTTTGGTCGTATTTTATGTCCCGGATAAATATCACTCTATCCGGTACCGGCTCCGTACCAAGGCATTCGGCCTGGTCCATGGCAGGCGTTAATACATGCACGACTGGCGGAATTCCAGTTTCATTGTCATAAAATGCCAAAAAATGTAACTTGATCATTTTGAAGCGTTGGTTATGGTTCCTTGGGTCATATTTGGTGTCCCGGACAAATATCATGCGATCTGATACCGGCTCTGTACCAAGGTTTCCGGCCTGAACCATGGCAGGCAATAATACAGGCACGACTGGCGAAATTCCATTTTAATTACCATAAAATACCAAAAAATGTAACTTGATCATTTCGAAGCATTGGTTGTGGTTCCTTGGGTTTTATTTGATGTCCCGGACAAATATCATGCGATCCGGTACTCGCTCTGTACCAAGGCGTCCGATTTGGACCATGGTAGGTGATAATACAGGCACGACTGGCAGAATTCCAGTTTAATGGCCATAAAATGCCAAAAAATGTAACTTGATCATTTTGAAGAGTTTTTTGTTGTTCCTTGGGTCGTATTTGATATCCTGGAAAAATATCATGCGATCCGGTACCGGCTCCGTACCCAAGGCGTCCGGCCTGAACCATGGCAGGCAATAATACAGGCACAATTGGCGAAATTCAAGTTTAATTGCCATAAAATACCAAAAAATGTAACTTGATCATTTCAAAGGCATTGGTTGTGGTTCCTTGGGTTGTATTTGATGTCCCAGACAAATATTATGTGATCCAGTACTGGCTCCGTACCAAGGCTTCCGGTCTGAACCATTGCAGCCGATAATAAAGGCATGGCTGGCGAAATTCCAGTTTAATTGCCATAAAATGCAAAAAATGTAACTTGATCATTTCGAAGCATTGGTTGTGGTTCCTTGGGTCGTATTTGATGTCCCGTAAAAATATCATGTGATCCGGTACCGGCTCCGTACCACGGAGTCCGGGCTGGACCATGGCAGGCGATAATACAGGCATGACTGGCGGAATTCCAGTTTAATTGCCATAAAATGCCAAAACATGTAACTTGATCATTTTGAAGCACTTGTTATGGTTCCTTGGGTCGTATTTGATGTCCTATAAAAAAAATCATTCGATCCGGTACCGGCTCAGTACAAAGGCGTCTGGCCTGGACCATAGCAGGCGATAAGACATGCATGACTAGCAGAATTCCAGTTTAATTGCCATAAAATACAAAAAAATGTAACTTGATCATTTCGAAGCATTGGTTATGGTTCCTTGGGTCATATTTGATGTCCCGTACAAATATCATGTGATCTGGTACTGGCTCCGTACCAAGGCGTCGGCCTGAACCATGGCAGGCACGACAGGCAAAATTCAAGTTTAATTGCCATAAAATACCCAAAAATTTAACTTGATCATTTCGAAGCATTGGTTGTGGTTCCTTGGGTTTTATTTGATGTCACAAACAAATATCATGTGATCCAGTACCGGCTCTATGCCATGTTCTCCGGTCTGGACCATGGCAGGCGATAATACAGGCACGACAGGCGGAATTCTAGTTTAATTGCCATAAAATGCCAAAAACAGTAACTTGGTCATTTCGAAGCGTTGGTTGTGGTTCCTTGGGTCGTATTTGATGTCCTGTAAAAAAATATCATGTGATCCGGCACCGGCTCAGTACAAAGGCGTCCAGCCTGGACCATGGCAGGCGATAATACATGCATGACTGGCAGAACTCCAGTTTAATTGTCATAAAATGCTAAAAAACGTAACTTGAT
The DNA here is from genome assembly GCA_005239505.1 of Nicotiana paniculata. Lineage (NCBI taxonomy): Eukaryota > Viridiplantae > Streptophyta > Magnoliopsida > Solanales > Solanaceae > Nicotiana > Nicotiana paniculata. Next base: position 5,353 of record MDKI01085678.1, read on the forward strand.
CATTTCAAAGCATTGGTTATGGTTCCTTGGGTCGTATTTGATGTCCCAGACAAATAGCATGCAATCCGGTACCGCCTCCGTACCAAGGCGTCCATCCTTGACGATTGCAGGCGATAATACATGCACGACTGGCGGAATTCCAGTTTAATTTCCATAAAATGCCAAAAAATGTAACTTGATCATTTCGAAGCGTTGGTTGTGGTTCCTTGGGTCGTATTTGATGTCCTGTAAAAAAAAATATCATGCGATTTGGTACCGGCTCAGTACAAAGGCGTCCGGCCTGGACCATGGCAGGCGATAATAAGGGCGTGACTGGCAGAATTCCAGTTTAATTGTCATAAAATGCTAAAAAATGTAACTTGATCATTTCGAAGCGCTAGTTATGGTTCCTTGGGTCATATTTGATGTCCAGGACAAATATCATGCGATCCGGTACCGGCTCTGTACCAAGGCATTCGACCTGGACCATGACAAGTGATAGTACAGGCATGACTGGAGGAGTTCCAGTTTAATTGCCATAAAATGCAAAAAAATGTAACTTGATCATTTCGAAGCATTGGTTATGGTTCCTTGAGTCTTATTTGATGTCCCGGATAAATATCATGCGATCCGATACCGCCTCCGTACCAAGGCGTCCATCCTGGACCATTGAAGGCGATAATACATGCACGACTGGCGGAATTCAAGTTTAATTGCCATAAAATGCCAAAAAATGTAATTTGATAGTTTCAAAGCATTGGTTATGCTTCCTTGGGTCGTATTTGATGTCTCGTAACAATATCATGTGATCCGGTACCGGCTCCATACCTGTGCATCCAACCTGGACCATGGCAGGCGATAATACAGGTACGGTTGGTGGAATTCTAGTTTAATTGCCATAAAACATCAAAAAATGTAACTTGATCATTTTGAAGCCTTGGTTATGGTTCCTTGGGTCGTATTTGCTGTCCCAAAAAAAATATCATGTAATCCGGTACCGTCTCCGTACCAAGGCGTCCGTCCTGGACCATGGCAGGCGATAATACCGGCACGACTTGCAGAATTCGAGTTTAATTGTCATAAAATGCCAAAAACTGTAACTTGATCATTTCGAAGCGTTGTTTATGGTTCCTTGGGTCGTATTTTCTATCCCGAAAAAATATCATGCGATCCGGTACCGGCTCCGTACGAAGTTGTCCGGCCTGGACCATGGCAGGCGATATACATGCACGTCTAGCGGAATTCCAGTTTAATTGCCATAAAAGGCCAGGAAATGTAACTTGATCATTTTGAAGCGTTAGTTATGGTTCCTTGGGTCGTATTTGATGTCTTGGAGAAATTTCATGCGATCCGGTACCGGCTCCGTACGAAGTTGTCCGGCCTGGACCATGGCAGGCGATATACATGCACGTCTAGCGGAATTCCAGTTTAATTGCCATAAAATGCCAAAAATGTAACTTCATCACTTCGAAGCATGTGTTATGGTTCCTTGGGTCATATTTGATGTCCCGTACAAATATCATGCTATCCGGTACCGGCTCCGTACCAAGGCATCCGACATGGACCATGGCAGGCGACAATACAGGCACGACTGGAGGAATTCCAGTGTAATTGGCATAAAATGCCAAAAAATGTAACTTGATCATTTCGAAGCATTAGTTATGGTTCCTTGGGTCGTATTTGATGTCCCGGACAAATATCATGCAATCTGGTACTGGATCCATACCAAGGCGTCGGCTTGAACCATGACAGGCGATAATACAGGCAGGACTTGCAAAATTCTAGTTTAATTGCCATAAATTACCAAAAAATGTAACTTGATCATTTTGAAGCATTGGTTATGGTTCCTTGGGTCGTATTTTCTGTTCCGGTGAAATTTCATGCGATCCAGTACCGGCTCCGTACGAAGTTGTCCGGCCTGGACCACGGCAGGCTATAATACATGCACGTCTAGCGGAATTCCAGTTTAATTGCCATAAAATGCCAAAAAATGTAACTTGATCATTTCGAAGCATTGGTTATGGTTCCTTGGGTTGAATTTGATGTCCCGGACAAATATCATGTGATCTGGTACTGGATCCGTACCAAGGCGTCGGCCTGAACCATGGCAGGCAATAATACAGGCACGACTTGCAAAATTCCAATTTAATTGCCATAAAAAATCAAAAAATGTAACTTGATCATTTCGAAGCATTGGTTATGGTTCCTTGGGTCGTATTTTCTGTCCCGGAGAAATTTCATGTGATCCGGTACCGTCTCCGTACCAAGGCGTCCTGCTGGACCATGGTAGGCGATAATACCGGCACGACCGGTAGAATTCCAATTTAATTGTTATAAAACGCCAAAAAATGTAACTTGATCATTTCGAAGCATTGTTTATGGTTCCTTGGGTCGTATTTTCTGTCTCGAAAAAATATCATGCGATCCAGTACCGGCTCCGTACAAAGGCGTCTGGCCTAGACCATGGCAGGCGATAATACAGGCACGACTGGCAGAATTCCAGTTTAATTGCCATAAAAGGCCAGGAGATGTAACTTGATCATTTTGAAGCGTTGGTTATGGTTCCTTGGGTCGTATTTGATGTCCCGGAGAAATTTCATGCGGTACGGTACCGGCTCCGTACGAAGTTGTCCGGCCTGGACCATGGCAGGCAATAATACATGCACGTCTAGCGGAATTCAAGTTTAATTTCCATAAAATGCCAAAAAATGTAACTTCATAATTTCGAAGCATGTGTTATGGTTCCTTTGGTCGTATTTGATGTCCCGTACAAATATCATGCTATCCGGTACCGGCTCCGTACCAAGGCGTCGGCCTGAACCATGGCAGGCAATAATACAGGCACGACTTGCAAAATTCCAATTTAATTGCCATAAAATACCAAAAAGTGTAACTTGATCATTTCGAAGCATTGGTTATGGTTCCTTGGGTAGTATTTTCTGTCCCGGAGAAATTTCATGCGATCCGGTACTGGCTCCGTACGAAGTTGTCCGGCCTGGACCACGGCAGGCTATAATACATGCACGTCTAGGGGATTTCCAGTTCAATTGCCATAAAATGCCAAAAAATGTAACTTCATCATTTCGAAGCATGTGTTATGGATCCTTGGGTCATATTTGATGTCCCGGTCAAATATCATACTATCTGGTACCGGCTCCGTACCAAGGCGTCGGCCCGGACCATGGCAGGCGATAATAAAGGCACGACTGGCAGAATTCCAGTTTTATTGCCATAAAATGCCAAAAAATGTAACTTGATCATTTTGAAGTGTTAGTTGTGGTTCCTTGGGTCATATTTGATGTCCCGGACAAATATCATGCGATTCGGTACATGCTCCACACCAAGGCGTCCGGCCTGGACCATGGCAGGCGATAATACAGGTACGGTTGGCGGAATTCCAGTTTAATTTCCATAAAATTCAAAAAAAATTAAATTGATCATTTCGAAGCGTTAGTTATGGTTCCTTGGGTCATATTTGATGTCCTGGACAAATATCATGCGCTCCGGTACCGCCTCCGTACCAAGGCATCCATCCTAGACCATTGCAGGCGTTATTATATGCACGACTGGCGGAATTCCAGTTTAATTGCCATAAAATGCCAAAAAATGTAACTTGATGATTTTGAAGCCTTGGTTATGGTTCCTTGGGTCGTATTTGCTGTCCCGGAAAAACATCATGCGATCCGGTATCGTCTCCGTACCAAGGCGTCTGGCCTGGACCATGGCAGGCGATAATACCAGCACGTCTGGCAGAATTCCAGTTTAATTGTCATAAAATGCCAAAAATGTAACTTGATCATTTTGAAGCGTTGGTTATGGTTTCTTGGGTCATATTTGATGTCCCGGAGAAATTTCATGCGATCCAGTACCGGCTCCATACGAAGTTGTCCGGCCTGGACCATGGCAGGCGATAATACATGCACGTCTAGGGGAATTCCCGTTTAATTTCCATAAAATGCCAAAAAATGTAACTTCATCATTTCGAAGCATGTCTTATGGTTTCTTGGGTCGTATTTAATGTCCCGGACTAATATCATGCTATCCGGTACCGGCTCCGTACCAAGGCGTCCGGCCTGGACCATGGCAGGCGATAATAAAGGCACGACTGGCACAATTCCAGTTTAATTGCCATAAAATGCAAAAAAAAATGTAACTTGATCATTTCGAAGTGTTGGTTGTGGTTCCTTGGGTCTTATTTGATGTCCTGGACCAATATTATGCGATCCGGTACTGGCTCCGTACCAAGGCGTCCGGTCTAGACCATGGCGGAATTCCAGTTTAATTGCCATAAAATGATAAAAAATGTAACTTAATCATTTCGAAGCGTTGGTTATGGTTTCTTGGGTCGTATTTGATGTCCCGGAAAAATATTATGTGATCCTGTACCGGCTCCATACCAAGGAGTCCAGCCTGGACCATGCTAGGCGATAATACATGCACGACTAGCGGAACTCCAGTTTAATGGCCATAATATTCCAAAAAATGTAACTTGAACATTTCGAAACATTGGTTATGGTTCCTAAGGTGATATTTGATGTCCCGGACAAATATCATGCGATTTGGTACCGGCTCCGTACCAAGGCGTCCGGCTTTGACCAGGGCAGGCGATAATACAGGCACGACTGGCAGAATTCCAGTTTAATTTCGATAAAATGTCAAAAAATGTAACTTGATCATTTCGAAGCGTCGGTTATGGTCCCTTGGGTCGTATTTGATGTCTCGGAGAAATATCATGCAATCGGGTACCGGCTCAGTACCAACGCGTCCGGCCTGGACCATGGCAGGCGATAATACAGGCACGACTGGCGGAATTCCAGTTTAATTGCCATAAAATGACAAAAAATCTAACTTGATCGTTTCGAAGAGTTGTTTATGGTTCCTTGGTTCGTATATGATGTCCCGGACAAATATCATGCGATCCGGTACCGGCTCCATACCAAGGCGTCCGGCCTGGACCATGGCGGGCGATATTACATGCACGACTGGCGGAATTCCAATTTAATTTCCATAAAATGTCAAAAATGTAACTTCATCATTTCGAAGCGTTGATTATGGTTCCTTGGGTCGTATTTGATGTCCCGGAAGAATATCATGCTATCCGGTACCGGCTCTATACCAAGGCGTCCGGCCTGGACCATGGCAGGCGATAATACAAGCACGACTGGCGGAATTCCAGTTTAATTGCCCTAAAATACCATAAAATGTAACTTGATCATTTCAAAGCGTTGGTTATGGTTTCTTGGGTCGTATTTGATGTCCCGGACAAATATCATGCGATTCAGTAGTGGCTCCGTACCAAGGCGTCCGGTCAGGACCATGGTAGGCGATAATACAGGCACGACTGGTGGAATTCCATTTTAATTGCCATAAAATGCCAAAAAATGTGACTTGATCATTTCGAAGTGTTGGTTATGGTTCCTTGGGTCGTATTTGCTGTCCTGGAAAAATATCATGCGGTCCGGTGCCGGCTCCGTACCAAGGCGTCCGGTCTGGACCATGGCAGACGATAACTTGATCATTTTGAAGCGTTGGTTATGGTTCCTGAGGTCATATTTGATGTCCCGAACAAATATCATGCGATCCGGTACCGGCCCGTACCAAGGCGTCCAGCCTGGACCATGGCAGGCGATAGTACAGGCACTGTTGAGGGAATTCCAGTTTAATTGCCATAAAATTCGATAAAATATAGGTTGATCATTTCGAAGCATTGGTTATGGTTCCTAAGGTCGTATTTAATGTCCCAGACAAATATCTAGCGATCCGGTACCAGTTCCGTACCAATGCGTCTAGCCTGGACCATGGCAGGCGATAGTACAGGCACTGTTGAGGGAATTCCAGTTTAATTGCCATAAAATGCCAAAAAATGTAACTTGATCATTTCAAAGCGTTGGTTATGGTTCCTTGGGTCGTGTTTTCTTTCCCGGAAAAATATCATGCGATCCGGTACAGGCTCCGTACAAAGGCATATGGCCTGGACCATGGTAGGCGATAATACAGGTACGACTGGCAGAATTCCAGGTTAATTGCCATAAAAGGCCAAGAAATGTATCTTGATCATTTTGAAGCATTGGCTATGGTTCCTTGGGTCGTATTTGATGTCC
>MDKI01115303.1:0-34567 GCA_005239505.1 Nicotiana paniculata
AAATAGTTTCTTCCTTGGTACTATCATGTTTAAGATCTTTATTTATGCTATGTTTAACAGATTGGACTTCCTGCTGCACTTCTCAATATTATTACAAATTTAAGTGGTTCAGATGAGGAGAGTCCTTCAAGTCCTATGAATGACATCATGGTAAGTAAACTCCACCTAGTTCATGTTAAAGTAGATTTCTTGTCGCTCTTCTATTACTAGTTCTATTGTCGACTTATGCTTATGTACATCTTTTTTACTGCAATGAAATGGATTATTTGTCTATCCTCTCCTTCATTTTTGGCTACTTAAAAGTACTATGGATGACATAATGATAAGTAATATTCATAAGATACCGCTAGTCAATAAACTTTTAATTCATTTTAGCCTCTCTTCTTTCATTCTCTAGATTTTTTTACTGGAATATAAAAATTTCAGTTTTCTATAAATTACAGAGAACTTTTTTTACTTTTAAGACTTTACAACTTCATTTATGTTCAACTACCTTTATATGATATGATCTTGTGACTAATAGTAATTACTCAACAAGGGGAACAACAACCTAAAGAAAAAAGAAATAAATTACATGGATTTGCAAGATAGAAATGCTTAAAGTGGGAGAACTACTAAAAATAAACCATTATATGTTCAGGTGAAAATGTTAAGATCAAGAAGTTTGAATTTAAATTTTATGAACAGTACAAAATGTTTGTCCAATTTGAATAATGGTGTTAAATTAATTTTCCTCTTATAGAGTTTTACTCTTTAAGAAATATTATATATTTGTAATGTTGGTTGGGCCTATTATATACATGTTTAAGATTTATGTATCTGTTAGGATTTATTCTGATTTAATTCTAGCAAGCTATATATATTTGCTTGCACACAGATTTGACGGTCTATACTTAGAGGTAGAATTGATTTCTATGGAACTTCATTTTTGTATTTTGAATAGTGTTACCTTTCAATTGTTAGAAATATACATGCTAGTATATATTTAGGTTGTTGCACCTCTATTTTTGCAGTCATTTAGTTGAACGATGTTAAGGGGTTTCTGAAATATTTTCTAGTCACTTTTTATTCAGTTTGTTTGGAGTGAATACTTGATTTGATATCTTGGAACTTATGTTATAGTGTTCTTTAGCTGAATATTTCTAAACCTACCATACTAGTTAATGTAAATAGGCCTTTGTGGTTTCCTCTATTTTAAATCAAAGTCTAATTTTAACGTTTTTTTTTTGTAGGATGATGAAGCGTAAACCAACGCCGCTTGCTATTTGGTTCATGTATGTTCAAGCTAGAAGATTTGTCTCTTGGGTTCTATTATATTAGAATTTAATGACCTTAAACATATGATGTTATTATTCTTCTGTAAGTAAGACTTTTAGAAGCAGTTAGCTTTTAGTTGCAAATATCTAGAGCAACAACTTTATGTATTGACCTTTTGCATATATATATATAAAATTTAGTAATTCATATACATTCGTTAAAAATCTAAAAGCATATAGGAATTATGTTTGTAGCAACAATTCATAAATTGTTGCTAAAAAGATTTGACGAAGCACATATGCAACAACTAATATTGTTGACAGAAAGTAACTTATTGCCACAATAATGGTTGTTGCTAAAATTCTCAAAAACAAATTAACTAGTATTCCCGCCATTTTTTTTTGATGTGTTGCAACAACTATTGTTGTTGCTGAATAATTTTATAAGCCACAATAATAGGACTTTATAACAACAAAATAAAATTTATTGCAACAACAAGATTTGTTGTGTTAATTTAGTTTTTTGGCAACAACATCGGTTTTTGTTGCATAGATTTTTTGCATCGGAGTTTGCTGCAACAACCATTTTTTTGTTGGGAAAAGTATTTTTCGCAACAACAACCAACATATTGCAACAAAAAATATTATTGCAAATTCTATACTTTCGTGTAGTGACCTCTGACTCCATTAACATTGAATTTTAGGTACCTAGCTCACAATTTTCTTTTGGACAATTTATCGAATACTTTGCAGGCAGTTTAAAATCCCTTCTTCTTCACATAATTTGGGTACTCAAAATTCCCACAAATTTTGTTTTCATTTTTAGAAGCACACATTATCCTACTCTCAACTAAATTCCTCACCCTAATATTAGTCTAAATCAGAGGGGGTCCTAGGAATAGAGGGGAACGGCCATGGAAGGCCTGAGAAAAGAAGAGGAACAGAACAGGCGAAGAAGAACAAGAGAAGAAGCTGATGAGAATCAAAAGAACATACATTTGTAGTCTTGTGTAGGATCGAGCCTTAGTGTGAGAGATGGGAGATGAGAGGAGCAAAAAATATTTTTTATCTTTATGTTTTGGGGATAACAGACTGACCTGATAAAATGAGGGTTTAGGATTTTACTTGCACGAATTTCGCACCTGCGGAATTTTAAGCGCTTTTGTGCTCCCGCTTCTGCAGTTTAAGAATCGCTCCTGCGAGAATGACCGCCCCTGAACTTTGGAGGCTGCATCTGCGTAGGCGCACCTGCGGATTTTCTGACCGCATGTGCGAAAATGCCTGGGCTCAGTAATACATTTCTAGGAAGCACTATTTTGGTGCATTCCAACTCTCAAAAACTCTCAACTTAGCTCCAAAAATTCTGAAACTTGGCAATGGGTTGAAAATTTCAAAAATGACCAAAATTTTTGAAAATGATGGGTTTCCTCCCAACAAGCGTCGCATTTAACGTCCTGTCACGATGCAAGTCAAATTTACCACTTTTCTCTTGGACGATATGAACTGGGCACCTAGCTTGGAATCAAACTTGTGATCATGAGTGATGGGGGTGGTAAGTAGATGACCAAGTCAAGCATTAAATTCTTCATTTTTCACTCTTGGCTTTCATGTGAGGGTCGTTGTGCCTTGTTGTTCTTTGAAATTGTAAAATGTAGGGCCTTAGTCTTTCCTCCTCGCAATCCTTCATTGACTCGTGTAGTTCAGTTCCCATCTCACCACATAATTCCAATGTTGAAAAACGCTTGGAATGTGACTTCAAGCCTTCAACTTGCAATTTTTTCCGGATTTTGACATCCTCTTTTTCCCCCGGACTAGAGTCAATCTCAATAATATTTTCAATCACCCCGGTTGACTCTAATCCCATATTTTTCATGGCATCACTAACACTCATGGAGTTGGTTGGCGGATGTTCAAGTCTTGATTCCTCAAAGTAAAGCTCACTTTCTTCCTCGTAATTGGACTCTTCTTGGTTTCCTTCCACACTTTCAAATTGAGAGGCATAATGAGCCTCCATTAATGATTTCATTTGATCTTCCAAAGTGCGGATATGCTCATCATTTTGAGTCATTTCATGTTTCAAGCCCTCAAGTGCAAAGTTGTGCTTCTCCTGATTTTCAAGAATGGCCTCCAACATGAGCATCATCTTCTCATTTTCAGCATTTGAGAGTTATTCTTTGTTTTGTTCAAGTTCCAAGGAGGTATTTTCAATTTCAAACTCCAAGGAAGATTCTTGGCTATCAATTACTTCCGAAGCTTTTTGAACCCTCAAGACTTCAATCATTTCATCCATTTGTGAGTGCAACCTTTCAAGTGCCAAGTCATTTTGGAGACTATTCTCCGAAAGCTCCTCCAAGGCATTTTGCTTTTTGTTTCCTCCTTCAAGTAGGAATTCCAAAATGAGATTGAACTCTCCACTTCAGCCATGCTCAATTTCTTCCACTTCCTCATCCCTAAAATTCTCATCGCAAAAAGTAGAATCATCATAGCGAGGGCTTGAGGAAGGGACGGACAAATAAACACAATCATACCAATGACCATTTTGGCAACCACACCTATCACAAATACTCCACTCATGGGTTTGAGATTGTGCGCACAATCCACCCCTGGGAGAATTTAAATAATTTTCCACGAGTGTGGTCCTCCACAATAAGGACAAGGGTCATCAAAGTATGAACAACTACCATCCGACCAATTTTCATTATATGATGTCATAATAAAAAAATTAATCAAAAATTAAGAAAATAAACTAAGAACAAACAAGAAAAACAGACCAAGGTAAGAAAAAGAATTACACAAATATACACAAGTTTGGACCAAAGCACTTGCGCTTATTTCTCAAACAACCTAAATTACGCCAAATTGTTCCCCGGCAACGGCGCCAAAATTTGGTACGCTCAAATTACACTTTAAAATAGTGTAAGCGGTCAATTGTCAAATATAATTATCCAACTAGGTTGGGGTCGAACCCCACAGAAAATAATATGTAGGCGATTAGGAATGTAAGAGAATTATCACTTATCGTGCAGTGCCAAACACTTAGATTTTGGTTGTAAAAATATTTATATCAAAATTTAAAAATATAAAATAACCTAGAAAGCAAGTAAAATGATCAATAGTTACAAGGATAGATGCGTCGAGAATTACATTGAAGTAACGATCCAATGTATTTCACGATTTTACAAATATGAGTGAGTTTATGTTAATTAGCCACGGATAATGATTCTTAATTAGCTTCTTCTGAAGACTAACAAGACTTCCTAACCCAATTAAGAGATTAAGCACACTCGGATATGTCTACAAGTAGTTCAATCCTATTCCTAGGTAGCATCTACAAAATGAGGGTTAAAGACTCAAGTTCTTGTTAATTAATCTTTCCCAACCCCAAATTGTCTTTCCCAAAATTAATTCGGAGTTAATGGGCGAGTACTAGGGTTAGCTAATCCTTTTGGAAACATTAAAGAACAAGAATAATTAAAGAAACAATAACTCACTTCATAAAAGATGAAAAATAATTCAATACATAAGCACAAAAAGATATTTAATCCACACTTTAAACATGAATATTTTCATAAACAAGATTGACTGTTCGAAATAAATACTACACACTTAAATATTCAATACAAATCAAGGAAATCAAAAAATAAACATAAATGGGTAAGAAATCCTTAACCACAAGCTTCAAATCTTCAAAACCCAAGTGTGTATGCAAACCCTAGCTTCCAAAACTTGTTCTTCTTTAGGGTAGAAGACTGAAAATAAGCCAAAAGATAGCCAAACATTCTGAAAATATCTACTAGGTCGAGTATTTGTGGGTTTGGGATTGGGAAAATGTGAATTTACAAATCTGCCCAGAACAGAAGCCCATTGACCGCACCTGCGCAAAAATCCTCGCAGGTGCGGCTCTGCATATGTGGATCTCCTATCGCAGGTGCGGCTCTGCATGAACTTAGTACTTTCCACAAATGCAGTCTTCCAAGCACAGATGCGGAACCGCTTCTGTGGTTCTTGCCTCGCAGGTGCGATCCCAGGCAAGATTGTTCAATTCCGCAAGTGCGGATTTCTCCTCGCAGGTGCGGGGTCGCTTCTGCGATCTATGTTTCGCAGATGCATTCCTGGAAAGTTTTGTACTCTTTCAACCAGTTTTTTCTCAATTCATCGCAAATCACTTTATGGCATCATTTTCCTGAAATTCGAACAATACACACTATAAACGACCTCATGTTATCATCGAAGGCCATCAACATTAGGCACACATATGCGAACCTGCATCCTCAAAATACAATTATCTCCAACTGTAATCTTCTTGGCACCACCGTGCCGAATGGTGTCCCCAAGGACCATCAAGTGCGGGTCATCATCCTGTTGATCTCTGATACGCTCGAATAAGGAAGACCGAGCAACTGTACAAGCTAGAACATGGCTGGGCGAAATATCCAACCTCACGAACTGATTAGCCAACATCTGAATATTTCAAGCTAACAGTCTCTCACCAACTGGAATACATGCAAGGCTGCCCATACTTACTGCTTTCCTACTCAATGCATCGGCCACCACATTGGTCATTCCTGGATGATACAATATAGTGACGTCATAATCTTTAAATAACTCTAACAATCTCCTCTGTCTCAAATTAAGATCCTTTTGCTTGAACAAGTACTGGAGGCTATGATGATCCGTGTAAACCTCTCATGGCACGCCATAAATATAATGCCTCCATATTTTCAACACATGAACATTGGCTACCAACTCTAAGTCATGGACAGGATAATTCTTTTCATGAATCTACCTGAATACCCTCTGCTGATACGACGTGACCTAAGAAAGCTACTGAATCTAACCAGAATTCACACTTTGAAAATTTTTCATACAACTGATTATCCCTCAAAGTCTGGAGTGCTATACGGAGGTGTTGTTCATGCTCCTCCCGACTGCGGGAGTATATAAGAATATCGTCAATGAACACAATTACGCAGGAATCCAGATAAGACTAGAAAACTCGATTCATCAAATCCATAAAGGTTGTTGGGTCATTAGTCAAGCCAAAATACATCACCAAAAATTCATAGTGCCCATACCTTGAACGAAAGGCTATTTTAGGAACATCGGTCGCCTTAATCTTCAACTCATGGTAGCCCGATCTCATATCAGTTTTCGAAAACACACTGGCACCCTGAAGCTGATCAAATAAATCATCAATTCTTGGCAATGGATACTAATTTTTGGTAGTAACTTTATTCAACTGCCGGTAATATATACACATTCTCATTGATACATCCTTCTTCTTTATCAACAAAATCGGTGCACCCGAGGGCGAGACACTAGGCCTGACGAAACCTTTATCAAGCAGGTCTTGCAACTGTTCTTTCAATTCTTTCAATTCTGATGGGGCCATCCGGTATGGAGGAATAGAAATGGGCTGAGTGCCGGAGCAACATCAATACAAAAATCGTTATCCCTGTCAGGTAGCATCCTCGACAGGTCTGCAGGAAACACTTCGAGAAACTCCCGAACAATAGGTACTGACTCTATTGAAGAAACCTCGATCATCAGAATCATGGATATGAGCCAAATAAGCCAAACATCCTTTCTCAACCATGTGACGGGCCTTGTCATAATAAATCACTCTACTGGGAGAATGACCAAGAGTCCATTTCCATTCTAACCGACGTAATTACGGCAAAGCTAAAGTAACTGTCTTGGCGTGACAGTCCAAGATGGAATAATAAGGTGACAAAAATTCCATGCCCAATATGACATCAAAATCGACCATGTCAAGAAGCAACATGTCTACACTAGTTTCAAGACCCTCAATAATGACTACGCACAAACGATATACACGATCTACAACAATAGCATCCCCCACTGGCATAGACACATAAATAGCGACACTCAAAGAATCGCGGGGCAACACCAAATACAAGGCAAAATAGGATGATACATAAGAATAAATAGACCCCGGATCAAACAAAACTGAAGCATCTTTATTGCAAACTAAAATGGTACCTGTGATAACGGCATCGGAGGACTCCGCCTCGGGTGTGGCTGGAAATGCATACAATCGGGGGCGGGGCCCCATCAGCCTGAACTGTGTCTCTGGGATGACCTCTGACAGGTAGACCTCCACCTCTAGCAGGCTGGCCTCCACCTCTAGCAGGCTGACCTCCACCTCTAACATTCTGACCTATACCTCTAACTACCTGGCCCCTACCCCTGGCTGGCTGGGCAGGTGGTGCTGCAGCTGGTACCAGAACTATAGCACGAGAATTCTGGTACTGAGGCTGATTACCAAAAAATTTTGGACAAGATCTCCGAATGTGCCCATACTCACCACACTCATAACACCCATCCTGATGTTGAGGCTGACTCTAACGAACCGGCTGATCACGATAATAACTCTAAATAAGAAGTGCTCGGATAGGGGCTAACTGATCAGAATAAGGCAAGTAAGAGCCACGACCACCTGAGGCACCATGGGACGTCTAAAGTGTTGAATTAAATGGCCTGTAAGAATGGCCTCTACCCTGAGTACCTCTGTCTCCAGATGAGGCACCACTGAATCCACCGGAATGGTGAGGCATCTTGTCTGACCCCTAACCTCCCATCCTAAGAACTGTCTCAACTCTCCTGGCCACATTGGTCGCATCCTGAAATGAAATCCCAATCCCTGTCTCCTTGGCCATCTGTAATCTGATGGGCTGGGCAAGGCCCTCAATAAACCTCCTAACCCTCTCTCTCTCTCTCTGTGGGCAATAAAAGAATAGCATGCCGAGCCAAATCCACAAAATGATTCTTATACTGGGTAACTGTCATGCCGCTCTGCTGAAGACGCTCAAACTGACGACGCTTCTCTTCTCTGGTAGTGATAGGCAAAACTGTAATGACCGGACCGGTCGTCTTGAGCTCCAGCATGTCGTTCAGCGGTTTGAAGCCATTAGCAGCTTTTTTCAGGTATTATGATTTTTAGGTGTGGTCGGAATTGAATTTCGGGAAGTTCGGAGTCAAATTGGAAAGAAAATTCTCATTTCAGAAGCCTTAAGTTGGAAGAATTGACTAAGACTGGAACTTGGAGTAAACGACCTCAGAATCAGGATTTGAAGGTGCCAGCAGGTTCGTATGATGATTTCGGACTGGGGCGTATGTTCGGACTGCGGTTTGGATAACCCGGGAGCGTTTCGGCGCATACTGTGGAATTAGCATTTTAGAAGGAATTTCATAAGTCTGGGTTCAAGTGCATTTTAGTGTCATTGATGTCCGTTTGGGATTCTGAATCTGGGAATATCTCCGTATGGTGATTTTGGAGTTCGGAGTTCAGTAGGTCATTTTGAAGTCATTTGGCTAAAGATAGAAATTTGAAGGTTTTTGAGAAGTTTGACCGAGAGTTTGAATTTTTGATATCGGGGTCGGTTCCAATTCCAAAAGTTGGAGAAGGTCCATAAGGTCGAATATGACTTGTGTGCAAAATTTGGGGTCAATCGGACGTGATTTGATAGGTTTCGGCATCAGATGTAGAAGTTTGAAATTTCAAAGTTCATAAAGCTTGAATTGGAGTGCGATTCATGATTTCGACGTTGTTTGATGTGATTTGAGGCCTTAAGTGAGTTCTTATCATGTTTTGGGAAATGTTGCTATAATTGGTTAAGGTCCCGAGGGCCTCGGGTGGATTTCGGAAGGTTAACGGAATGAATTTCGGACCAAAGAATTGCTGAAATTTTCTGCAGAAAGCTGTTTTGACAGCAACTAGTGCAATCGTGAAGCTGAATTTGGAAGCTTATATCTCGGAATTTATAAGGATTCCGAAAATTTTCAAAACATAAAAGTTGTAGCCCTTACATTTTAGTTTTCAGAAAGTTAAACTATTCATGATTTGGACATCGTATCAGAACGTTATGATCGTTTGAAGATGACTGGTGGAGCAGTTTCTACAGAATTTTCTAATGCATGGAGCCGACTTTAGAAGCTCATATCTCGGAATATATAAAGAGTTATAGGAGCCGACTTTCAAGTCTAGTTTATAAATCTTCAAACCGTTTGTCATTTGGATATTTCTAGAAGGATTTATGGGCGTTTTAACAGAAGGTGTACAGTAAGGGAAAATTGTAATAGGATGTACAACCTGCACAGCGCAAGGTACAACTCGATGAAGCCTGGGCAGATTGTTTTAAACACGAGTTTTGGCCCATTTCTTTCATTTGGTTTGGACAATTTTGGAGATCTTAAGGAGGGATTATCACCAAGAAACACTAGGTAAGTGATTTCTTTCTATTTTTGAGTTAAATATCTGATCTTACATGGATTTAGACATGAAAAATTAGTATAAATTTGGGATTTTTGGGGAAGACCTAGAATTTGGAATTTTGGACTTCTACCATGAATTTGAGCATGAAAATTAGAGTAAATTGTATAATTGAGTTAGTAAAGAAATGGGGAGAATTTATCTTCGAGAAATTTCGGAATCGAGACACGTGGGCCCGAGGGCATTTTGGTCAACTTTTCGAGCGGAGTTGGGAACTTAGATAGTTTGAATTGTTACAAGTATTAGAGTGAATTTTTATTGGTTTGCCCGTTATTTGAATAGTTTTGGGGCGTTGTGCATCAATTGGAGTTATCGGAAGGGCTTAGAAGCCGGTTATGGTATTTCGGAGCGAGGTAAATCTCCTTTCTAAACTTGTAAGGAGATATTGTCCCCATAGGTGAAATAATTTAATATCTGCTACTATTTGTGGGGGCTACGTACGCACGAAGTGACGAGAGTCCGTGCGTCGCTACTATTATGTTTATGCTTGGGTAGTCTACGACCCAAAATCATGTTCTATTTGTCGTACTTGTAATCTTACTGATGAAATTAAAATGTTTTAACCTTGTCGAACTTGGCCAATGAATTTCTGGAAAAGATTCAAATACTATTTTCATGACCACTAAAAGAGAAATTGTCATTTATTTGAGTACTTGATTTTCCCGATGTAGTCGGGGTGGATTGTTGGAATGTGCATGACTGTGTGTGACCGCTTCGCAATTTATATTCCGCGAGCGGGGTGATTTAGTCCACTAGTCTCATGGGAGCAGGTCGTACGCCACGACGGGTTAATAGATGCATCTATGATTCGAGTCGTTCGACCATTCAGCGGTGCACAATTTACATTTATGTTGGTTCGGGTCGTTCGACCCTCAGCATTGCTTGCGCATGATATTACTGTGTATTTACTGTGATTTTTACTTGATTACTGTCTTGGAAATTTTATATTATCAACTGAAATGATGAGGATTTTAAAATGTTAAACATGAAAGAAGTTGTTATTTATTGTCGTTACTTGTTAACTTGCCTATGATATCCATGCTTACAGTCACCCTTGATTATATTAAATTAACCTCTAGAAAGTGTCAAATTCGACCTCTGGTCACTACCTCTTCGAGGTTAGGCGGGATACTTACTGAGTACACGTTGTTTTCGTACTCATGCTACACTTGATGAGCATTTTGTTGCACAGGTACCTTCATAGCAGTATGGTTGACTTGGAGACTTAGATGAGCTGCATCACTCGGAGACGACCCGCAGTCGGCAGAGTCTTCCTCTATGTATTGCACTTTCATTTTTATTCCTTGTCCAATTTGTATTTCAGACGAGCTTTGTAGAAATTGTAAAATTCTTAGAAATTGCTCATGTACTTGTGTCACCGGGTTCTGGGATGTCTTTGCGATTTAATTTAATAAATGGAATAGTTTACCTGTCGTATTTATTTAATAAATTTTTATTCGCTATTAGGACTTGTAAGTAAAAAGGTAACAATTTCAAAAAAAAGTTAAACAGGAATTTATTTCAACTAATTAATTATTGGCTTGCCTGACGGTGGTGTCCGGCGCTATCACGACCTTAATAGATTTTGGTTCGTGAAAACATGGTATTAGAGAACTAGGTTCCCTTAGGTTTCACGAGTCATGAGCAAGTCTAGTAGATTCTTGCGGACCGATACGGAGAAGTCTGTACTTATCTTCGAGAGGCTACAGGGTTGTTAGGAGTACTTCCCTTCTTGATTCCTCATCGTGCAATTCGATTCCTTTGAGGCTTATGCCTATGTTATTCCTACTCAATCTTAAACGTCGTGAAGAGCTTGCTATGAAACGTGGATTTAAGGAATTAAAATGGTGCTACAGATATGGTGCGAGATGTTTTCCATGTGTAGTTTGTTGGGGCTGTTGTTGTTGCCCTGCAGAAGAATATTATGTTGTTTCAGTTCGGTTGCTGTTTTTCTGAGAACTTTGAGGCTATTCTCAGATTGTTATAATGCTTACGATTGGTTATTGCGCGGTGTTGATATGATGGTAGAATTCTTGCCCATATGTCGGGGGTAATGAATGACTTGAAGGGAGGTCTTCTCAGAGCGTAATTTCGAGATTTCAGTATTTTAGTTCCGGCGGAGGAAGGGCACTTAGACTATGAATGTTCAAGTCTGGGGGATAAAGTAATAAGACTTGGTGTTATCAAGTGAGGTGGAGTTTTCATCTGTGATGTGGTATCGCGGTTTTGATCGAATATAATGTGTTAAGTTTGTCGGTGTTATAGTTCTTCGGTTGCATTGGGTCAGAGTGTTGTGAAGTAGTATTGAAGAAGCGGTTGTCAGAGATCGTGGTGTGTGGTGGTTCAGAAGTGAATAGTTATTTCTAATGAAGGCAGCTCGAGAAAGATGATCTTCGGAGAGTTTGAAGTCGTGATGATCTGCTGGTTTAAGAGCTACAGAAAATGATATTTACTTGGGCAGCATACGATGAAGGAAGACATGTGAGAAGTGTCAGGCGGTGGCTAAATTTCTAAAAGTCCAGGCGTAAGAAAAGGAAGTCAGGTATTGCTAAAGGAATGAGGTTAACCAAAGTGGGAGAGCGACAGCATAGAGGTGAATTAGAAGATATTGTAGCGCATTTAGTAGATGTCCATGAAGGGCGGACGGACTATAAAGTTGGTGAATGAGAATAGGCTTAGGAAGGGGTATTGATGTTGTAGAGAGTGTGCAGTACAACATCGTTGGAAGGTGTCAGTTGGTAATTTCCACATGTGGGTTATCTCTTGTGGGCAGGTCAGCGGTCGTGTAGTTGACAAGTTTCTGCAAGGAATTCTAGTGGTTATTCGGTGGGAAGCCAAATATGTGAATGATGCTAGGGAACTTGAGTATTTAGGGAATGCCAACAGAAGAATTTAGAAGGATTTCGGTGGGGTCCAGAGTGGTGCAAGGAGTAGCTTCGGGCTAAGTGGGAGAGTCCCATCGCCTGCAATTGGGTTGCAGGATTATCTTCTCATGGGATTACGGATTATCGGTGTATTGGCAAGTTATTGCAGCTAAGCGGAAAGGAGTAAAATGGTAATTATGCATGGAATTTGATAAATGTGTTTAAAAGTTTTCCCTATTGGACCAAGGTTAGGCTTTGGAAGATTTAGAATTTATGCTTAAGGCATAGGCGAGTTGTTAGTGTAGTGACTCAGTCACGTGCTTCATTGAAAGTGTGATTGCGTGCTAGAAGAGCCTTGGAGTTGATTTTATTCGGGGCCAAGTCAGAGTGGGTGACTCTCAATAGCGGTCCTAGCAAACTCGATGGTTAAGAATGCGGTGTTTAAGGGTTTTAGGCAGCAGTATGATTAAGAATCGAGATTTTGCAGTATAATTTCTGAGAAAGGGAAAATGGTTGGAGTGTTCTATGATATTTTTCAGCGTGTAGGATAATGTTGGGGGAGTGAGAGAAGTAAACTCCGGGGTGTAGAAATATTTTCAAAAGGGTATGAGACGGTTTGTGGGATTGAGATAACATGGTCTCGTGAGTCAATACCTCTCAGGATAAGTGAGTATTGAGTTTGTTATGAGTTGATGGGGTTACTATTGTTTCTGAGGCAATTAAGGATGATTAAAAGAAGATAGATTGGTTAGCCATGGTTGGAATGGCACATGTGCGACACTGATCAATTCCTTCAATGTGGTTAAGTTATGCATGTGGTTTGTGCCGACGTGTGCGAGGCTTACCGGCCGCCGTAATAGATTTATTTTGAAACATTCAAGTATTATGGCTTGTTAGGTGTCCGGAAGGATCATGGGGGTATAGACTATTCCCTGAGGATTTGCCTGTTTTGTGATTATGATAATTCACTCGTGTGTTTTTGGGGTTTCTATATGAAGGGGTGTTCACCCTATTAGTGGTTCAAGAGTTATGATGGAATTCCTGCGCTATCTCATATTGGCATGCAGGTGCAGTAAGCAGTATGTAATTGGAAGTAAGGATCAAGATTGCGGTTCGGTGTTGACAAGGATGTCATGAGCTCGGGTGAGCAAGAAGAAGGGATTTGAATGTCTAGAGTAAGTCGGTGTTGTCTCTAGTGTCACCTGAGATTGGTGTTTGGTGAAAGAGGCTTTGTATCCTGGTCATGGGTTCTTGATGTGTTTTGCAGTATTATTGTGGTTGGTGGTATGGATGTGCAAACTTGTTACCTTGTGGGAAAGGTCGTGGGAGCATGACCACGGGAAGA
The DNA here is from genome assembly GCA_005239505.1 of Nicotiana paniculata. Taxonomy (NCBI): domain Eukaryota; kingdom Viridiplantae; phylum Streptophyta; class Magnoliopsida; order Solanales; family Solanaceae; genus Nicotiana; species Nicotiana paniculata. The sequence continues at coordinate 13,759 of MDKI01115303.1, forward strand.
TCGTATGAGTGTGACATGTAGTCACGTAATGGATTGAAGATTTAGACTGAGTATAAGGAAGTGTAATATTGCTTATGTGAGAATTTATGCTTGGGAGGTGTTTAGTTCATTGTGTTGTGGATTGTGAGGTGTTTGTCCCTGTTATGATGGTTGTTCTTGCGTGTTATGAGAAGAAGTGGGTTATTATGGACCCAGGTAAGGCTATCATCCTAGTTCGGTGCGAGCAGAACCAGCTTGAAGTGTGTGAATGGGTTTAAATAGGATTATGGCCTTCACGTGAGGCAGATGTGTTCCTTTCAGTATAGCGCTCCTCGAGGAGGGGTGCTGGAATATCGGATGTTGTTCCATCTTTATTCATTTCATGTAAGGTTATTATTTTGCCGTGTGAGTTGTGAAACGGCTTGAGAAATTCCTATTTGTTAAGATTCAGCATATATGATGCTATGTGAGCGAGAGGGCTCTTGAGATTTCAGAGTAATATATATATATATATAGCACCTCCGTTGTGCTTAATTTTTGTAGCATATGGCTCTATCAGTCTCCCCAGGATGGTATTATGCACTTAGCATGCTTATGACAGGTATTCAGTAATTTGTAATAGTGAGCAATTCAGCTCCGTGTATATCTCCTTATGTGAATTGTATGATGGGATCGGGTGGCACGCCGCCACAGGTATGTTATTTGGATTGAGTTGCACGCCGCAACAGGGTGATGTTGAGTGAGGTTCCAATATTTATTTTTCTTGTGTTTTGCTTCCTATTTTCTAAGGAAATCCATGTTAGTTGCGTGAGTTGAGTAGTCCTTTCTTGAGTTATTTCCTTATGTATCATGTTCGAATTGTGGCCTATTGGCGCATTGTGGCATCGTATGAGACTGTTGGTCATGTATGGGGTAATTGGTTGTCTGAGTAGCTCATATTGGGTGAGACGAGGCTATTGGATCAGGGATCAGTGCGATAAGATTTTATGAAGTATGGTAAAGAACAAAGGCCAGTATTAGCATAGTAATGAGGTGATGATTTTAGTCAAAAAAGAGAGAATCAATGTTTGGTTAACTCTGCATTTGGTTAGAAATTTCTACACATCTCCTACATTTTGGTGGTATCGTCAACATTATAGCAGGATGCATATGTATATCAGCAGATGCATTGGGAGCATCAGATTCGTGGAATTTTGGCTATTAAGGTTCATGGAACGTCATTGGTGTTAGATAGTGAATTATGCGGTGCATGGTGCTAACTCAGCAAAGGTACGGAGTCGTGTTTTGTTACCTTGTGTGGTAGTTGATACGGAGTTTATATATTAGAAACAGGCCTGGGAGAGAATTCCAGGTGTTGGAACTGGGTTTTGAGCTTATTGTATGGATAAAAGAGGATATCTTCATATTTGATCAAGCTAATGTGCTCAACTGGGTTGTGGTAGCACAGGAAGGTGCACGAGGTGTTAAACAACGATTTCAGATAACTCCAGAGCAGTTCTTGGCATGTTCGAAGACGAACGTATGTTTAAGTGGGAGAGAATGTAACGACCCAATCGGTCATCTTGAGCTCTAGCGCGTCGTTCAGCGGTTTGAAGTCATGAGCATCTTTGTTTCAGGTATTACGACTTGTAGGTATGGTCGGAATTGAATTTCGGGAAGTTCGGAGTCAAATTGGAAAGAAAATTCTCATTTCAGAAGCCTTAAGTTGGAAAAATTGACTAAGACTGGAATTTGGAGTAAACGACCTCGGAATCAAGATCTAAAGGTTCCATCAGGTTCGTATGAAGATTTCAGACTAGGGTGTATGTACGGATCGGGTTTTGGATAACCTGGGAGCGTTTCAGCGTATTGTGGAAGTTAGCATGTTAGAAGGAATTTCATAAGTCTGGGTTGAACTGCATTTCGGTGTTATTGATGTCACTGTGGGATTCTAAATCTGGGAATATCTCCGTATGGTGATTCTGGAGTTGAGAGCGCGATCAGAAGTTAATTCGAAAGTCCGTAGGTCATTTTGAAGTCATTTGGCTAAAGATAGAAATTTGAAGGTTTTTGAGAAGTTTGACCGCGAGTTTGAATTTTGATATCGGGTTCGGATTTCAATTCCAAAAGTCGGAGCAGGTCTGTAAGGTCGAATATGACTTGTGTGCAAAATTTGGGATCAATCGGACATGATTTGATACGTTTCGGGATCAGATGTAGAAGTTTAAAATTTCAAAGCTCATAAAGCTTGAATTGGAGTGCGATTAATGATTTCGACGTTGTTTGATGTGATTTGAGGCCTCGAGCGAGTTCGTATCATGTTTTAGGATATGTTGGTATAACTGGTTAAGGTTCCGAGGGCCTCTGATAGATTTCAGAAGGTTAACGGAATGAATTTCGGACCACAGAGTTGCTGAAATTTTCTGCAGAAAGCTGTTTTGATAGCAACTAGTGTAATCGTGGAGCTGAATTTGGGAGCTTATATCTCGAAATATATAAGGATTCTGAAAATTATTAAAGCATTAATGTTGTAACCCTTGAATTCTAGTTTTCATAAAGTTAATCCATTCCTGATTTGAACATTTTATCGGAAAGTTATGATCGACTGAAGATGACTGGTGGAGCAGTTTTGACAGAATTTTCTGATGCATGGAGCCGACTTTAGAAGCTCATATCTCGGAATATATAAAGATTTATATGGTTTACAACCTATCAAATTAAATATCTTATAGTCTAGTATCTAAATCTTCAAACCGTTTGTCATTGGATATTTCTACGTGGGGCCGAGGGCATTTTGGTCAACTTTTCGAGCGGACTTGGGAACTTATATAATTTGAATTGTTACAAGTATTAGAGTGAATTTTTAATGGTTTTCCCATTATTTGAATAGTTTTGGGGCGTTGTGCATCAATTGGAGTCGTCAGAACGTCTTGGAAGCCGATTATGGAATTTCGGAGCGAGGTAAGTCTCCTTTCTAATCTTGTGAAGGAGAATTGTCCCCATAGGTGAACTAATTTAATATGTGCTACTATTTGTGGGGGCTACGTACGTACTAAGTGATGAGAGTCTGTGCGTAGATACTATTATGTTTATGTCCGGGTAGTCTAGGACCCAAAATCATGTTCTATTTGCTGTACTTGTAATCTTACTGATGAAATTAAAATGTTTTAACCTTATCGAACTTGGAAAATGAATTTATGGAAAAGATTTAAATAGTATTTTCATGACCACTAAAAGAGAAATTGTCATTTACTTGAGTACTTGTTTTTCCCGATGTAGTCGGGGTGGATTGTTGGAATGTGCATGACTGTGTGTGACTGCTTCGCAATTTATATTCTGCGAGCAAGGAGATTTCTTCCACTACTCTCTTGGGAGCGGGCCGTATGCCATGGCGGGTTAATAAATGCATCTATGGTTCGATCCGTTCGACCCTTCGGCAGTGCACAGTTTACATTTATGTTGGTTCGGGCCGTTAGACCCTCGGCATTGCTTGCGCATGATATTACTACGTATTTGCTGTGATTTTTACCTGATTACTTGCCTGAAAATTTTATATTGTCAACTGAAATGATGAGGATTTTAAAATGTTAAACATGAAAGATGTTGTTATTTATTGTCGTTACTTGTTAACTTGCCTATGATATCCATGCTTAGAGTCACCCTTGATTATATTAAATTGACCTCTAGCAAGTGTCTAATTCGACCTCTAGTCACTACCTCTTCAAGGTTAGGCGGGATACTTACTGACTACACGTTGTTTTCGTACTCATGCTACACTTGTTGTGCATTTTGTTGCATAGGTACCTTCATAGCAATATGGCTGACTTGGAGACTTAGAAGAGCTGCATCACTCGGAGACGACCCGCAGTCGGCAGAGTCTTCCTCTACGTATTGCACTTTCATTTTTATTCCTTGTCCAATTTGTATTTCGGACAAGCTTTGTAGAAATTGTAAAATTCTTAGAAATTGCTCATGTACTTGTGTCACTGAGTTTTGGGATGTGTTTGGGATTTAATTTAATAAATGGAATGGTTTACATGTCGTATTTATTTAATAAATTTTTATTCGCTATTATGACTTGTAAGTAAAAAGGTAACAATTTAAAAAAAAATGTCAAAACGGGAATTTATTTCAACTAATTAATGATTGGCTTGCCTGACGGTGGTATCCGGCGTCATCACGACCTTAATAGATTTTGGGTTGTGACCAAAAATTTCTCGAAAAAGAGGTGAGGAAACTGATCCCAAGTCAGAGCAGGTGACCCGGCTGGTCTAGTCAACAAATAATCTCTCCACCATTTCTTGGCGGAACCAGTCATCTGAAACGCGGCGAAGTCGATCCCATTGGTCTCCAAAATATCCATATTACAAAGAACCTCATGACAACTGCCAAGATATTCCTGGGGATTCTCTGAAGTAGAACCACTGAAGTGAACAGGGAAAAGCTTGATGAATCTGTCCAATCTCCACAAAGCATCAGAAGTCATAGCTGCCCCCTCAGCAATCGGGGCTGCCGTAATTGTCTGAACTACCCCAACTGGGTTGGCAGCTGGGGTCTGGATCTGAGGGGTAGTCTAATAAGGAGTGTGGGTAATAGGAGTCTGAACCCCTCGTCCACCCTGAGATATGGCTACTGCAACAGGGAGTGCGCCAGTCTGCGCTACACTCTCTCTAAGGCCCACTAATTGGACCAAAGCATCCTGAAGCACCGGGGTAGCAATAAACCCCTCTGGGACCTGAGCTGGTCCAGCTGGAACGGTCTGAGCTGCCCTGCCCCTGCCTCGTCCTCTGACGTGGCCTCGGCCTATGCCCCTAATAGGAGTTGTTGTTGCTCGAAGACCGGATTGTTGGTCAGCGAAAGAGGAAGCATATGTTCTCGCCATCTACGAGAGAGTAAAAGAGTTCAACCAGTATTTGAGATACCAAGAATCGCAAGACAGAGTAGAAATAAAAATGAGTTTGTTGCTAACTTTATAGCCTCTGAGAGATAAGTACAGACGTCTTCGTACCGATCCCTCACACTCCATTAAGCTTGTTCGTGAATTGTGAGACCTATGCAACCTAGTGCTCTGATACCAACTTGTCACGACCTAAATTCCCAACCTTAGGGATCGTGATGGCGCCTAACACCAGACTTGCTAGGAAAGCCAATGTTAGAATTTGATTAGCCATTTTCCTTTGAATATTTACTTAAACACAATGAGACAATTTAAAATAAACTAAATCTAATACTTTCCAATGAATAACTTCACGAATAAGATAGTAAGCGAATCTATATAGCTATAAGACTACCCCAGGGTCAGGTGTCACAATTCGCGAACCACTAAAAATACTACAAATAATGAGCTGAAAGAATTATGTATTTGTTTTTGAATGTGATAAAACAGATTCGATAAAATTAAGAGAAGACTGCAGGAATCTGGGGACGCCAGCAGATCTACCTCGTGTCTCCGAATGATGATGTCAGCTAATAAAATCTCCTAAATCTGATCGGTACCTGGATCTGCACAAAAGAGTACAGAGTGTAGTATCAGTACAACTGACCTCATGTACTGATTAAGTGTCGAGTCTAACCTCGACGAAGTAGTGACGAGGCTACGGCGGGCATTTATAACATAACATGTGACAATATATATAATAAAGCAGGGAAGAAACTCTAAACTAAATAAATAACAATAAACCATAACAATAAATAAAATAACTCAGGTGCCTTTACCTGGTCTCAGCTATAACCAAATTCTCACATAGTTTCTCAATTTCCAAATTCGTAATTCGTAAAATGACCCCTTTGGGTCATCACAGTAAAGAGCTAAGGTTGTATATAGTCTGGGCCTTATTGAATCAAATAAGGGGTATGGCATATAGCATGATTTCGTTTTAGTTGCTGAAATTACACTGCCAATCTATGTTTCTAGGAATGCTGTAGTGATATCCTTGTGAATCTAACCATTTTCCCGGATTTGCAAAAATGACTATTTTAGTAAAGTAGGCGTTTATACAATTATGACTATGTAGTTAGTGGTCATGAATGCAAACTGAGTAAAGAGCTAAGGCTGTATATCGTCTGGGCCTTATTGAATCAAATAAAAGCTGGCCCATTTACCTTTAAACAACAAATTACCCCTTTTCTTCTATATAGCTAATTGGGCCAAATGAATCCATTTCATTGGCCCATTTTTAATAATAATTCAGCTAGCACATATCTTTTAGTGATTCTAGCTGGGCCAATAATATTCTAATCCACTAGCTTTCCATTCTTCTATGAATCATTAAACTAACTTAATACCTTGCAATAGCCAAATCTCTAAAGCTACCCATTTTTAAAATTGATATGTTGGTCCGCTTGCATAGCGTGATATTTAACATTAAATATATTAACTCAATAATCTCATGCCATACCCATTAGTTTTAGTTAATTTGTAATTTAATTAATTTTTTGCTAAAATCGCGGATTCGCTTGCGTAGCGCGATAGTTGACTTTTAATAATTTTCAAGAATTAATATTTTCAAAGGTAGTAATTTCTCAAAAGTATCACAAATAATTGATTGTCATGATTTCGGATTCGCTTGCGAGGCGCAATTATGATAAGTTAATTAATTTTATTTTTTCGATCATGCATTCGCTTGCGTAGCATGGTTATGACAGTGTAATATTATCCAAATTAATTTTTCTCTAATAATCAAGAAATAGAAGCGGATAAGTAAAAAATAAAAATAATAAAAATACAGTTTGTCCAAAATTAATTCAAGCCAAGTTTAAGTCGATAACGCGACCTTGCTAGAACCACGGGACTCGGAGAATGCCTTACACCTTCTCCCCGGTCAATAGAATTTCTTATCCGGACTTTGTTTTCGCAGACCAATAATAAAAGAGTCAAGCCTTCATTTGACTAGGGATTCAAATAAAAGGTGACTTGGAACATCAAAAATTAATTCTAAGTGGCGACTCTGAATAACAAAAATAATTCCTATTTTAAAATTGTCACTTTAATTGAAAAAAAATCTTTAACCCACAATCCATAACATACATATCTTTTTTGGGTAGAAAAGGGGTGTTACACAATCCTCATTAGCTTCTCAATCATCGTCAATCATCACAGTATCTATGGTCGGCTCGGGTGGGGGACTCGTCACCACGACTTTCGAAGACGACTCTGGTGCAGCGTTCTTCGCCCTCTTATTATTTCCCTGGGCCGCAGAGGAACGCCTTATTTTTTGTTGCTTGTTCTGCAATCGGGGACCCCGAGAGAAAGCACTCGCACCTGAAGCAGGCCCAGAGACGCCTGTCTGTGAAAAAGCCTTCTGCAGCAGTCACTTCGCATCAACAAGATTAGCCATAATGTCCTTGGCGGGGACGACAACTAAGCCCTGGGGTAAACTTATATCAACAGGAGAGAAGAATCAGACAACTTCTGTTATAAGAAAATGTAAAGACACGATGATTTCAACTTACCATGATTTTCGGCCTTCCACCCGTATTTGAGGGACAACTCTTTCCATGTGCGGGTTTCGGGCGTAGTAACATCCAAAATTTTCTGAACCCATTGGTTCAAGCCCTCAACCCTAGGGGGAACCCACCAAGTCGCTGAGTCGGGTAAAGTAAGAAAAGTCAATAATGATGAGGAATGGTCTTTAACAGAAGCAGAAACAAACTATATACTTACGAGTGCATTTCCACAATTACTGAAAAGACGGAGCCGAGGCCGAGATGATGTTACTGGTGATGACTGAAATGAATCGTTCCGTCCACCCACGGTCTTTATCATCATCCATGATGGATAGTAGTGCATGGTGGCCTCATTTTTTGAAGTTAATTATTTCCCCATGGAAGATCTTGAGGAAATAGAGGTTCATCACGTGAGCTAGGGGCTAGCTCCTCTCTCGTTTCTTGGCACAGGCGCCGAATAAAAGCAATCGACTTCCACACGGAAGGACTCACCTGTGCCAAACATACCCAGTAGCGGAGGGAGAACTCCACAATGACAGAGTCAAGATCTCCACCCAGAGAAAATGACCCCAAAGTGAAGGGATACATATAGAAGAATACTGGAAGGACGGATGGAAGAAGGGTATCAGCCAATGGCCCATGTACGAATGTTAACAGAAGGAAATTTATGAAGAAGAATTAAAGAAAGGTTGAAGAGCAGAATACAAGTTGAATGAAGAGACTTTGAGAGAGCTTGGAGAATTATGAAGGTGTGAATAAGGAGGTTGATACGTATAAGTAAAGGTTTAGGCGGCTAAATTCGCGGACATAATCACCTAGATAGCCGTCAAAAGTTATGTTGAATCATGGGATGACGCATGTTCGGGATACTAAATACGGAGAGACATGCGTCTAATCAACCGTCAGAAGCTTTTCAATGGGGGTCAGTAAAATTTCTGCCAAAAAGAATGTTTTTACCAACTTCTCTTTGACACAAAGTTATTTCATTGGAAAGTAGGGAGCTATCTGTATAGGGTAAAATATGTTATATTAAATGATCGCATAAGGAAGTGACATGTGGAGCCGAAGGCAAAGGATAACTAAAATCGTGGGCAGCTTAACTGAAAGAATGGTACTCATAAAGATGAAATAAATGTCTTCCACCTGGTAGCATTTAATGAAGAATATTCTACAAGCATTAAGTACACGACGCGTTACCAGGAATATGGCATTCACTGCCTGCATTACACATTCCTCAATGTCTATCATAATTTACATTAAAGAGGGGCTTAATCCCAAGAACTAGTTCCCTAAGTGTAGCTATAAATAGTGAGATATATTATCATTGTAAATGTAACGACCCAAATTCCAACTCAGGTCGTGATGGTGCCCAACACCGGAGTCGGGCAAGCCAACATCAATTTACTAGCGAGATTACTTTACTTATTTAAATATTTAAATACTTATCAGATTTTAGATTTAGAAATCATTTAAAGAAAACGGTCAAGTGAATGCAACTTGATTAAATGAACTCAAAATATTGTTGCCATCATATGTAGTATAGAAAAAATATTAGAAAACCAACTACTTGTGCCAAAACCTAGTGTCACAATTCCACAGGAGACTAGTGGAATACACAAAGTAGACAAAATAAATATACAACCGTCTGAAACGGGTAGACAGAAATATCAAAAGAAATAGCAGAAACTCCACAGTGCTGTTGAGGAACGCCAGAGAGAGTAGCTCACCGTGTAGTCTAATCCAGAAATTACTCTCAAGATCGCGCCCCGGTATGATAACCAGATGCACCAGCCTCAGAATCTGTACAATTAAGTACAGAAGCGTATCATGAGTACATATAAACAAATATGTACCCAGTGAGTATCCCGTCTAAACTCGAAGAAGTAGTGACAAGGGGTAGACGAATTACTCACTAGGGTCATTAGAAATAATATAATTAGACAGATTTAATAAGGGTTAGCAATTATGGAAAATCAAGTAGACATGGAATATCAAGTATATGAACTACCACCTACCGCAGGTGCCAAATAACAGCTATAATAAAAGTCCAAAGTCCCCTTTCACATAGAACAATTCATTTAATAATAATAATAAGACTCTCAGTCATATACATAGCATATAGTATGCCAAGGCGTATGGCAGAAGCGACGCAAAAATAAAATGTGCAATGCCGAAGGGTCGAACGGATCGAACCATAGATGCATCTATTACCCCGCTCGCGAATCGATCATGCGATGCGGTTGACATAATATAAGGCTACCCCGCTCACAAATCATACATGCGACACGGGTGCTCATATACATACACAGAATCATCAGGAAATTCAGGAAATATAGAGTTCACACTTGGAAAACAAGAATCATGGCAACAACAAGATTTAATGTAACCTTCGATTTTCTCGTGCTAGTTCAAGGATAATAGTCTACTAGGAATACATGCAGGGATACAAGTAAGGCATATAAGCATGCTTGTGATTCATAAAGACTACCCGGCATAGCATAGTAGTAGCTACGCACGGACTCTCGTCACCTTGTGCGTGCGTAGCCCCCGCAAATAAGGACAATTCAATCATTTATAATTACCTATGGGGAAAATTCCCTCTCACAAGGTTAGAAAGGAGACTCTCCTCGTGCGGAACCCACTTCTCGGACCAAGAACGCGCCCGAAACTCCAACCTCTACACCCGAGGACTCGAAACTAGTCAAATATTATATAAATACGTTAATATACACTCAAAAGTATGAAATTCTCTTACTAGATTAGCAAATTCATCATTCTTGAAGAAATCCCAAAATGCCTAAGGATCATTGATATATAGTGTTTTGTAGGATTTCACGGTGAAAAAGTGGTGAATTTCTCAAAATTTCATCAACCCTAGGTTTCCACTCTAACCCCTTTGATTTACACTAATTGGGTGTTAATCTACCTAAGATTGATGTAATAAACCAACATTTAAATGGAAATTACTTACCTCTTAGTAGCTAGGCCGAATACCCTCTTGAAAGCTCTCAAAATCGCCTATGGTGTGGAAGAAATGGTGAAAAATGGTTAAGTCCCGAATTAAATGGGCTCACTGCCTTCAGTGACCTCGCACCTGCGACTCGAGGACGCACCTGCGAGCCAAGGCTCGCACCTGCGGAATTTAGCAAAGGGACTGGGGATCGTACCTGTGGAGGGGTTTCACCAGCGGACCCGCTCCTGCGGAGAAATGTCCGCACCTGCGATATGGGCCTTCCCCCATATGGGTCGTACCTGCGAGGCGTTGACCGCAGGGGCGGTCTCGCACCTGCGATCTGGGAAACCGCACCTGCGGTAACACCAGACCTGGTGCACCAGTAGCCGAAGCTGCTAGTTTTTGGCCATGTTCAGTGCCCGGGAGGCACCTGGGCCTACCCAAGCCCCCGTGCAATTATACCAACAAGTACTAAATCATATTACAGACTCGCTCGAGCCTTCGGTACACCCAAAACCATGCTAAAACTCAAAATCACTCCTCAAAACCCCCAGAATCAAACTTAAGAATTTTCAAGTTCTTGAATTCGGTTTCAATGCGCCAAACTGACCTATACTACTCGAAATGACACCAAATTATACAATCAAGTCATAAATGACATAATGGAACTATTCCCGGTCTTGGAATTCCGTTCGGACCTCGATAAGACAAAAACACATTCCAAACCAATTATGAACTTAAGGAAACTCTATTTTTGCTATTTGGCGTCGAAACGCTCCCGGGTCATCCAAAATCCATTGCGGACATACGCACAGGTCCGAAATCATCAAATGAAGCTATTGGAATCGGTGAAACTCGATTCCGAGGTTGTTTACTCAGAATGTTGACCGAAGTCAAACTTAGCCTTAAAAGCCAATCTTGAGGAACCAACTATTCCTATATTACTCTATACACTTCCGAATCCCGAACCACCCGTCCCCGTAAGTCATGAATCACTGAAAGACGCTACGGTAAGTCTTATTTAGGGGAACGGGGTCTGCATACGCAAAATGACTGGTCGGGTCGTTACATTCTCCACCTTTTAAACAAATGTTCATCCTCGAATGGGTCTAGAATCATACCTGAAGTGCTGAATAAGTGGGATATCTGCTCCGCATGTCCTCCTCGGACTCCCAAGTCGCCTCCTCAACTGGTTGGCCCCTCCACTGGACCTTCACCGCATAAACTCTCTTGGATCTCAACTGGCGGTCCTATCTGTCAATAATGGCAACTGGCTCCTCCTCGTAGCCCAACCTCTCATCCAACTGAATAATGCTGAAATCAACCACGTGAGAGAAGTCAGCGTGATATCTCTGGAGCATGGATACATGAAATACCGGATGGACTCCTAATAAGCTGGGAGGTAGAGCAAGCTCATAGGCAACCTCTCCAACACGCCTCAATATCTCTAAAGGACCTATAAACTTCGGGCTCAGCTTGCCCTTCTTCCCGAATCTCATAATGCCCTTCACCGGCGAAACCTTTAGCAGAACCTTATCTCCCTCCATAAATGACACATCACGTGCCCTCTGATCCGTGTAACTCTTCTGTCTGGACTGTGCTGTGCGGAGCCTCTCCTGAATCAACTTCACCTTCTCCAAGGCATCTCTCACCAGGTTTGTGCCATATAACTTAGCCTCGTCAAGCTCAAACCACCCGATAGGAGAACGACATTGCTAACCATATAAAGCCTCAAATGGAGCCATCTTAATGCTGGACTGATAACTATTATTGTAAGCAAACTCGGCCAAAGGAAATAACTGGTCCCACTGACCCCTAAAATCAATCACACATGCTCTGAGCATGTCCTCCAATACCTGAAATGTACGCTCCGACTGACCATCAGTCTACGGATGAAATGTTGTGATGAGGTCTATCTGAGCACCCATTTCTCTGTGCAATGCTCTCCAGAAGTGCGAGGTGAACTGAGGACCTCGATCTGATATAATGGATACCGGCACACCATGCAACCGGACTATCTCTCGAATGTAAATCTTGGCTAGCCTCTCAGAATTATAAGTAGTAATCACATGGATAAAATGCGTCGATTTGGTCAATCTATCCACAATGACCCAAACTGCGTCAACCTTCTGCAAGGTCCGAGGCAACCCAACTACGAAGTCCATAGTTATGCGCTCCCACTTCCACTCAGGAATGGGCATCTGCTGAAGTAGTCCTCATGGCCTCTGGTGCTCATACTTAACCTGCTGGAAGTTAAGACACTTAGCCACATACTCCACAATGTCTTTCTTCATCCTCCTCCACCATAAATGTTGCTTCAGATCACGATACATCTTCGTAGCACCAGGATGAACAGAATACCGTGAACTGTGTGCCTCCTCTAGAATCCTCTGCCTCAAGCTATCAACATTAGGAACACACAATCGACCCTAAAGTCTCAGAACACCATCCTCACCAATAGTAACCTCCTTGGAACCACCCTGAATCACTGTCTCCCGTAGCTCTGCCAAGCGTGGATCATCATACTGTCGAGCCTTAATCTCCCCCAATAATGAAGACTGAGCAACTACATGTGCAAGAACTCGACGAGCCTCTAAAAGATCTAATCTCACCAAGCGATTAGCCAGGTACTGAATGTCCAAGGCTAGAGGTCTCTCATCCGCTGCAATGAAAGCCAAACTACCCATACTCTCCGCCTTCCTTCTCAAAGTATCTGCTACTAAATTCGCCTTACCCGGATGATAAAGGATGGTGATATCATAATCCTTCAGCAACTCGAGCCACCTGCACTGCCTCAAATTAAGATTCCTCTACCTAAACAAGTGCTGCAAGCTGCAGCGGTCTGTATAAACCTCACAAGACACCCATACAAGTAATGCCTCAAAATCTTAAGAGCATGGACAATCGCTGCCAACTCCAAATCGTGCACCGGATAATTCTTCTCATGAACCTTAAGCTGGCGCGAAGCATAAGCAACAATTCCCCCTTCTTGCATCAACACACACCCCAAGCCAACACGTGAAGCGTCGCAATACACTGTATACATTCCAGAACCGGAAGGCAATACCAGAACTGGTGTTGAGGTCGATGTTGTCTTGAGCTTCTGAAATCTCGCCTCACACTCGTCGGACCATCGAAATGGAGCATTCTTCTGAGTCAATCTGGTCAATGGGGTTGCAATGGATGAAAAGCCCTTCACAAATCGCCGATAGTATCCTGCTATACCCAAGAAACTCCTGATCTCTGTAGCTGTAGTAGGACGTGTCCAACCCTGAACTACCTCAATATTCTTAGGATCAACCTTGATACCCTCCCCAGATACTACATGTCCCAAGAATGCCACGGAATCCAACCAAAACTCACACTTGGAGAACTTAGCTTATAGCTTCTGTTCTCGCAAAGTCTGGAGCACAACTCTTAAATGTTGCTCGTGCTCTCCCAGGCTACGTGAGTAAATCAAGATTTCATCAATGAAGACGATGACAGAAGAATCAATATACGGCTTGAACACCCTATTCATCAAGTCCATAAATGTTGCTGGGGCATTAGTCAAGCCAAAGTACATCACCAGGAACTCGTAGTGGCCATATCTCGTACAAAAAGCATTCTTCGGGACATCTGAGGCCCGAATCTTCAACTGATGATAGCCCGATCTCAAGTCTAACTTAGAAAACACCCTGGCACCCTGCAACTGGTCAAACAAATCATCAATGAGCGGCAATGGATACTTGTTCTTGATGGTGACCTTGTTCAGCTGGCGGTAATCAATACACATTCGCATGGACCCATCCTTCTTCTTCACAAATATAACTAGAGCACCCCACGGTGATACACTCAGTCTGATAAACCCTTTAACCAACAACTCCTCTAGCTGCTCCTTCAACACCTTCAACTCCTTAGGAGCCATACGGTACGAGGGAATGGAAATAGGCTAAGTATCTGGAGCTAAATCAATGCAGAAATCAATATCGCAATTTGGAGGCATGCCTGGAAGGTCTGAAGGGAATACATCAGCAAACTCTCGAACAACGGGCACTGAATCAATCATCGGAGACTCGGCGGTGGTGTCCCGCACATAAGCAAGATACACCAAACAACCATTCTCGACCATATGTCGAGCCTTCAGGAAGGAAATAACTCTACTGGATGCACTAATCGAGGAACCTCTCCACTCCAGCCTAGGCAACTCAGGCATGGCCAAAGTAACGTCTTTCCATGGCAATCCAAGATGGCATAATGAGGAGATAGCCAATCCATGCCCAGGATAATCTCAAAATCAACCATATCGAGCAATAGGAGGTCCGCTCTAGTCTCGAACCCATAGAATGTGATCACGCAAGATCGATAAATCCGGTCTACCACTACAGAATCACCAGTGGGTACATATATAGGATAACCCAAGGACTCATGGGGAGCATCCAGAAAACAAGCAAACAAGGCTGACACATATGAATAAGTAGATCCTGGGTCAAATAGCACTGATGCCTCTCTACCACATACTGAAATAATACTAGTGATCACGGCATCTGAGGCCACTACATCTGCTTGGGCCGGAATGGCGTAGAATCTGGCTGGAGTACCTGAAGACTGACCTCTGCTGGACTGAATAGGAGCTAGCTAAGCTCCCCCGGCCTGGCCTCCACCTTTGGGACGACCTCTACCAGTCTATCCTCCACCTCTTGGTGGACGGGGCGCCGATGCTGAGAATGCGGGCTGATAACTCTGCTAAATAGCCTTGCCCCGGAACCTGGGACAAGTCCTCCTTATATGGCCTGGATCCCCACACTCATAACACCTCGCTGGAGGCACGGCCTGCTGCCCTGAAGAAGACCCCTGAATAGCTGGGGGACGATGAGAACTCTCTGGCATGGCATTGAGCTAAAGACTAGGAGACCCCTGCTGACCTGAATACCTGCCGGAAGGACCCTGAATAGCTGGTGGGCGGTAAGAACTCTCCGGCATGGCGCTGAAATAAGTTCTCACTGGAGCACCACGAGAAGGTGGTGGAGGAGCTGAATATGGAGGCCTGTTGGACTGGCCTCTACTGAACTGACCTCTACTCCTGGCTGAGGCACCTCTGAAATCTCCGGAAAATCTAGCTCTCTTGTCCTGCTGGCCCTGCTCTCTGCCCCTCGATCGGTAACCCTCAATCCGGCGAGCTATCTCAACAACAAGCTGATAAGGAGTACCCAAATCCACCTCTTGGGCCATGTTGGCCCTAATACCTAAGTGTATCCCAGCTACAAACCTCCGCACTCTCTCAGCATCAGTAGGAAGAATCATAAGGGCATGGCGGGACAACTCTGAAAACCTGGCCTCGTAGTTTGTCACTGACATCTGCCCCTGCTCCAGCTGCTCAAACTGGTACCGCAGCTCTTCCCTCTCGGAGGGTGGAATATACATGTACAGGAACAGTTGAGTGAATTGCTCCCATGTGATAGTAGGGGAACCTGCTGTCCTACCAAGGATAAACGATTGCCACCATCTGCGGGCCCTGCCCTCTAGCTGGAAAGTAGTGAAGTCGACTCCATGGGACTCCAAAATCTTCATGTTGCGCAGTCTGTCCCTGAACCTATCAATAAAGTCCTGGGCATCCTCGCCTTTCTCACCTCCGAAGACCGGAGGGTGCAATCGAGTCCATCTATCAAGTAGCTTCTGCGGATCGCTGTCCGCAGCCGGTCTGAGCTCTGGTGCTGCTACTGCTGGTTGTGCTCCACCCACGGGCAGAGTACCCGGAGTCTGATATACTGCCGCTGCATGACCTGCGACCTGGGCGGTAGGGGTATGAACTCCCCCTCCCGCCTGAGATGTGGAAGGATTCGCTGGGAATAAACTAGCCTGGGTCATAATGTCCATGAACCGCATCATACGGCCCATGATCTCCTGAAAGCCTGGTGCAGTCATGAAATCTTCTGGGGCAGGATCTTCTGGAGGAACCTCGTCCTACTCCTCAATGAAAAGATCCTCTAGGGCTGCTAATGGAGAAACTCTGGGACGCCCTCGTCCCCTACCTCGGGTCGGTGCCCTCCCCCAGCCTCGGACGGCGGGGGTAACGACATCTCCCGGGTCTGGAATATCAGATGCACGAGTCCTCACCATCTGTGAGAGAATAGAAGAATGAGATTTAGTAAGACCATCGACTGCATGATAGAATAAGAATAAAGAGAGGTTTCTTAACACCCTATAGCCTCCCGAAGATAAATACAGACGTCTCTGTATCGATCCGCAAGACTCTACTAGGTTTGCCCGTGACTTGCGAAACCTAGGTGAACCTAGAGCTCTGATACCATGTTGTCACGACCCCTCAGGTCGTGATGGCGCCCAACAACGGAGCCGAGCAAGCCAACATCAGCTTACTAGCGAGATTACTTTACTTATTCAATTATTTAAGTACTTGTCAGATTTTAGATTTAGAAATCATTTAAAGAAAACGGTCAAGTGAATGCAACTTGATTAAATGAACTCAAAATATCGTTGCCATCATATGTAGTATAGCAAAAATATTAGAAAACCAACTACGTGTGCCAATACCTAGCATCACAAGTCCACAGGCGATTAGTGGAATATACAAAGTAGACAAAATAAATATACAACCGTCTGAAAGGGGTAGACAGAAATATCAAAAGAAATAGTAGAAACCCCACAGTGTTGTTGAGGAACGCCAGAGAGAGTAGCTCACCGTGTAGTCCAATCCAGAAAGTACTCTCAAGATCGCGCCCCGGTATGATAACCAGATGCACCAGCCTCAGAACCTGTACAATTAAGTACAGAAGTGTAGCATAAGTACATATAAATAAATATGTACCCAGTGAGTATCCCGTCTAAACTCGAAGAAATAGTGACGAGGGGTAGACGTATTACTCACTAGGGTCATTAGCAATAATATAATTAGAAAGATTTAATCAGGGTTAGAAATTATAGAAAATCAAGTAGACATGGAATATCAAATATATGAACTACCACCTACCGCAGGTGCCAAATAACAACTATAATAAAAGTCCAAAGTCCCCTTTCACATAGAACAATTCATTTAATAACAATAATAAGACTCCCAGTCAAATAAATAGCATATAGTATGTCGAGGCGTCCGGTCGAAGCGACACAAAAATTAAATGTGCACTGCCGAAGGGTCGAACGGCTCGAACCATAGATGCTTCTATTACCCCGCTCGCGAATCGATCATGCGACGCGGTTGACATAGTATAATGCTACCTCGCTCACGAATCATACATGCGACACGGGTGCTCGTATACATACACAGAATCATCAGGAAATTCAGGAAATATAGAGTTCACACTTGGAAAACAAGAATCATGGCAACAACAAGATTTAATGTAACCTTCCATTTTCTCATGCTAGTTCAAGGATAATAATCGACTAGGAATACATGCAGGGATACAAGTAAGGCATATAAGCATGCTTGTGAGTCCTAAAGACTACCCCAGCATAACATAGTAGTAGCTATGCACGGACTCTCGTCACCTCGTACGTGCGTAGCCCCCGCAAATAAGGACAATTCAATCATTTATAATTACCTATGGGAAAATTCCCTCTTACAAGGTTAGAAAGGAGACTCACCTCGTGCGGAACCTACTTCTCGAATCAAGAACGCTCCCGAAACTCCAACCTCTACACCCGAGGACTCGAAACTAGTCAAATATTATATAAATACGTTAATATACACTCAAAAGTATGAAATTCTCTAGCTTAGCTAATTCATCATTCTTGAAGAAATCCCAAAATACACCCCTTGGACCACATGCTCGGATTCCGGAAATTTTTGAAGAAAACACTTACCCATAGCCTAAGGATCATTAATATATAGTTTTTTTTGTAGGATTTCACGGTGAAAAAGTGGTGAATTTCTCTAAAGTTCATCAACCCTAGGTTTCCACTCTAACCCCTTTGATTCACACTAATTGGGTGTTAATCTACCTAAGATTGATGTAATAAACCAACATTTAAATGGAAATTACTGACCTCTTAGTAACTAGGCCGAATACCCTCTTGAAAGCTCTCAAAATCGCCTATGGTGTGGAAGAAATGGTGAAAAATGGTTAAGTCCCGAATTAAATGGGCTCACTGCCTTCAGTGACCTCGCACCTGCGGCTCGAGGACCGCACCTGCCAGCCAAGGCTCGCACCTGCGGAATTTGGCAAAGGGACTGGGGATCGCACCTGTGGAGGGGTTTCCGCACCAGCGGACCCGCTCCTACGGAGAAAGGTCCGCACCTGCGATCTGGGCCTTCTCCCTTATGGGTCGCACCTGCGAGGCCTTGACCGCAGGGACGGTCTCGCACCTGTGACAGGGCAACCACACCTGCGATCACACCATACCTGGTGTACCAGCAGCTGAAGCTGCTGGTTTTTGGCCTCGTTCGGTGTCCGGGAGGCACCTGGGCCCATCCGAGCCCCTGTACAATTATACCAACAAGTTCTAAATCATATTACGGACTCGCTCGAGCCTTTGGTACACCCAAAACCTCGCTAAAACTCAAAATCAAACTTAAGAATTTTCAAGTTCTTGAATTCGGTTTCAATGCGCCCTACCGACCTATACATAACGGAGCTATTCCCGATCTCGGAATTTTGTTCGGACCTCGATAACACCAAAACACGTTCCAAACCAAATTATAAACTTAAGGAAACTCTATTTTCGATATTTGGCGTCGAAACGCTCCCGGGTCATCCAAAACTCATTCCGGACATACGCACAAGTCCGAAATCATCATACGAAGGTACTGGAATCGGCGAAACTTGATTTCGAGGTCGTTTACTCAGAATGTTGACCGAAGTAAAACTTGGCCTTAAAAGCCAATCTTAAGGAACCAAGTGTTCCTATATTACTCTATACACTTCCGAATCCCGGACCACCCGTCCCCGCAAGTCATGAATCACTGAAAGCCTCTACGGGAAGTCTTATTTAGGGGAACGGGGTCCGAATACGGAAAATGACCGGTCGGGTCGTTACAGTTAGGGACACAAATTTTTCTAGCAAACTTACGCTATAATCTATTCAAAGTTTAATATAATTTTATCTTCTTGCTTTTTTATTTCATTGTTGTTGTGCCCGGAAGCCCTGTTCTCGGAACTAGTGTTTTTGCTATTTCATCTTCATCTCAATGCTAAGTATTGCATATTTATTCAATTCTTCTATTATTTTAGAATCAAATTAATTTACGTGTCCAGAAACCACGTATAAATTTCCCGTAAACAGATACGTCTCAACAATATAAAACACAATATTTGTGGACTCTACAACTGCTTTGCTATTGTCCAAGAAAACTGGTACTTTTTCATAAATGGGGTTGCATTTGAGAAGCAACTCACTTTTGCCACCGAATAAGTGTTCTTCTCGATATTTATAAGCCACGCCTTTCTCAGCGAGAGCAATTTCAACCCTCATGCAAAATGGGCTTGCCCAGGAATCCAAATAGACGTAAATTATCTTTTGATGACATCTTTAATTAATGCACTCTTCTAATGTTGTTCCTTCTTTTAAATTTCTTTTCTGTTTGTTGATTATGGGAATTGGGCACATGCTGGGCTTTGCAGAAATGCAAGAATTTAAAGTTCCAAAGTAAACTTTGATTGGCTGAACTTCCAAGAAAGGCTTTGTAAATCTCGTCATTTGTCTGTTAGTTTGACTATTTTTATGAGTTGTGACCACCGCCATTATTTTTTAATTTGTCGGCATTTCAAAAAATTTTATCTTCCCATCTCTAAGAATACAAATACTCCGCGGGAGTAATTTTTCTAGCCGCACTATGCATCCCCGTCCACTTTAATTAATTTTTGGCCTTTTTTTATTGGTCCACTATATTTGTTTTCTTAAATATCGAATTAATTTTATTTAAGCCTATACGTATTTAATGTATTTTTAATGAATAAATTAAAGTTAATATTGGCAATTTTATTATTAATTAATGCCAAAATATGAATTTCTTAATATATTTAAATCAAAAAGTTAATTAAAATGGATCGAAGGGAGTAGTTTTCATTTTGCTAATTAAGCTAGACTAAGGTTGTGTTTGGTATAACCGAATATATTTTTCAAGAAAATATTTTCTTAGAAAACGAGTAATAATCTTATTCATTTTTCAGTATTTGGTACGCAAATTAAGAAAAATAACTTCTCAAGAGTATTCATAAATTATTTAGAAATATGAAGCCTAAACTTTCGAACCAACAACCTTTCGAACTCCCCAATTTCATAAACTTCCAAACCGCTAAACTTTTGAAACCACAAATTTCAAACCCGTAAACTTTATAATTTCTAAACCCATAAACTTCCAAACACATAAACCTCCGAACTCATAACTTTGGAAATTGTAAAATTTCGAACATGTAAACAGAAAGATAAAAAATAAAAAATCCCGGAGCGAGTGGGAGAAATTTGAAATTAAAAAAAAATAAAAAAATTGTGCGGGCGGGGGAAGGCAGTGGGGCGGGG
>ML354414.1:0-15572 GCA_005239505.1 Nicotiana paniculata
ATGAAAGACTTATTAAGATGAAAGAAAATATTTTTGGTTTTAAAATTTTTTATTTGGGATTTTGTGAAGAAAGACTTCTAAAAAGGAATTTAAGCATTTTTTTTTTGAATTTTTTAAAATTGGGGTCCGGAACCGACGAGGGTTTCCTACGTATCTCACATCCGGTGAGAATCAGACCCACACAGTTCTGCCAGTTTTGACGGAACCGGGAAAATATTACTTTTGAAAACATTCACTTATTTTTTTTATTTTTTTTCGGGAGAGTTTCAGCATTTTTCAAATACCTACCTCTCACTCTTGATTTTTCTCTTTTTTTTTTAATTTTCTTTCCCATACTAGAGAAGCAAGTGAACATATAAGCCAAAATAAACAGATGCGCAAGTAGCACGTAAGATGCATCAGGATGGTCTTTTAAATTTGGTACACCTATCCTAGACGGACCCAACCACTATGTTGAGTTCCCAAAGTCAAATGCACATGATGCAAACAAACGTTCCTACTAGGGATCCAGCATGAGGCTAAGTTATTCTAAGTTTAAATCCTGAGATATATTGTTCTAGACCTGGCTTACCCGAGAGGAAAACTCGAGCTGGAGGGGGGGGGGGGGCAGCGTACTGGGAATACAGAAGCTTCACTGGCTTTGCAACTTGTCCGAACCTCGTTCTAAAATTTAGATATGACTCTAACAGA
The DNA here is from genome assembly GCA_005239505.1 of Nicotiana paniculata. NCBI lineage: Eukaryota > Viridiplantae > Streptophyta > Magnoliopsida > Solanales > Solanaceae > Nicotiana > Nicotiana paniculata. The sequence goes on from ML354414.1 coordinate 691, forward strand.
AANTAAAATTTAGAAGACTCAGAGAGAAGAGGGTTTCGGCACAATTTATATACAATTCAGATAATATCAATGCGGTAAAAAATGACATTTAGAACATTAGGTTCAAACATGTAAAATCAGATAATAAAGCCAAATATAATAGTTACTCTAACCTCGAATTCTGAACCCTAAACCAGAGATTCTGGATTCTTTTCTCTCGCAGAGTCGCCAGAGCTGTCACACCTCCTTTTTCCCGAAAGGGGAATATAGGGAGTTTTCCAATTAAAGTGACAATGATCGAAACGGGATTATTTATTCAAATCCAGAGTCGCCACTTGGAATAGTTCATGGTCTCCTAAGTCACAAGTTTGAAATCCGGAATCGAGGAAGAAATGACTCTATTTTAAAGTCCACGAAACACAGAAATTCGGGTAAGGAATTCTTTTAACCCGGGAGAAGGTGTTAGGCATTCCCGGGTCCCGTGGTTTTAGCACGGTCGCTCAACTATTAATAATTTGCCTAATTATCAGATTAATTATATACTTAAAACCTATTGTGCATTTTATATTTTTATATCACTTTTAATTATCTATGGAGTTATTTCTAGAACAAGTCACAATTGTCGTACACTTGTCGTTTTGGTACACATTGCAAACCGCGTCACATGAAATACACCCGCGATTTACAACATATTTGTTTTATTATTGTTTTAATTTATGATCGAGTTACATGAAATGCACACCCGAATGAAATTTATGCCACGGGAACCGTATCCATAGCCACAATGATTTATTATTAATCTTAACTAAAGCAAACTACGATGTTCATGGACTAATTTTCTAAGTTTGAGTTCTTTGTGAAGGTGAGTGCGTTATGGAATTAGTTTTTAATTATTTATTTCCCTAAGTAGGAGGGAATCTAATCAAAATCAAAAGCATTGCCGCTAATACATAACTATAAACAAGATAAGAAGAACCCATAACCGAAACAAAGCAACAAAATCCTTATTAAAGGAATTAAAAGCACAAAAAATAAAAACAAAAACTACTTTGAAAGAATAAGAAATTTAATCGAATAAGATGAAGAAGAAGAGTTGATGACTCTAAAATGCAAAACTAAATATGAAAAGAACAGAGCACGGGAGAGAAGAAGAAGCAAAAACTTGTCACTTTATTTAATGTTTTTGTCAGTTTTAAAATAATAGGTTTAACTCTCTCTCTCTCTCTCTCTCTTATCCATAAGAAAGAAAATATTTGACATTGTTTAGTCTAGATCTCCCCAAGTATACTTTTAGGTTAAAAATAATAAATAAACTCATAAATTCATGCCTTTAGCATTAAAGAACACATTTCAGTATTATATAGTAAATTCATAGTAATGAAAAGTACCTAGTTGTAGAAAAATCATCGATGAAAGAATCTGCCTCAAATCAATTCGCAACAAGGATTAACAACAAATGCAACAACACTCTGTGGAATGCCCAGCAAAATAACACCAAAAATCTTGACAACAGTGGTAAAATCCATTCATAGAAATGCTCTTGCTCAAATAAAGCTTAAGAAATTTGAAGACTCGGCTCAGCAACTTTGAGACAGCAAACACCAACAATGATCAACCAACAAATCAAACTTCAGCAGTTTGGAGAAAATCGGGGAAGAAGAATTGAGCCTTTGATGATTATTTTTCCGTTTGTATTCTTTTTTAAATTTTTCGTTTGTCTGTGTTATCATTGAGTGAGGGACTAAATTTGTTACTATGTTTTTCAAATTGATCCATTTTTGGCTCTAAGAGGGGAAAGGAATCTCTTGGGGTTGAAAAAATGAGGGAGGGGTCTGTGTCGTTTCTTATCCATGGGAGGGGAGGATCTGATTGTTAATTAGGTCTCATTTTGTGTCTATATATATCTAATTTGGTTTAGTATCTAGGGTAAGATTTTGGGTGTTTTAGGGAATGGGTATTTGGGTAGTGGGCTAGGACGGTATGGGCTCAGGTAATTTGGGCCCTGAAATTGGGCAAATTTGATTGAGAGGCAAATTTGATCTTTCGAAAATTGCCACTTTACTACTAAGTAAATTTGTTTTTACCAAAACGACCTAATTAACATTTTAACTAATTAAGTAAACTAATTGATTAAAGCTAATGTATATTTTTTGGTGATTTTGATGTATTAATCTAACAATTAAAAAGTAGTTAATTACTAAAAATACAAATTAACTCTAAGATGGCATGAAATGAAAATGTGAATATTTTTTATGATTTTTAATTTTTAAGTATTAAACATGCACGACATGCAACTAAATAAAGAAAAGTTCCTAAAATTCATTAAAAATTATTTTTGATTATTTTTAGGAGTAATTGCCATTGGTAAAAATTGGGAGCTCACAGCTGCCCCTCTTTGCTCGATAACATGAAGAGTTTTCGGGCAAAGATAAAGTGAGCAATTACTAGTAATTGTTTGCCCGTTTGGTACTCCATCTGGAAGCATTTTGAAAAAGTTTGACCGAACCTTGCTTCGGAGAGTGCCTACATATCCTTGGCTATAAAGTATTTAGATCAGTGTAGTTCTGGGAATTTTGGTAGCAGGGACTACCGGGAGGCCTTGATTTCACAGCTGTTGCTACCGCTTACAGCTTGCTGTGCTCCTTATTAGACCAAAATCCAAAATGAAAAAGACTAAACTAAACCTATGAACTACGAGTTACAAGATTCCTATCTATGAGTCTTTTGAAGCTTGATCTTGAGTCTTGCTTGCTTCTTTATACAGACTCCGATCTGAACCTTGATGCTTGTTAGTTGTAGGTGCTAGTTCAATCTTCTTCAGCTTTTCGGATCAAGACGGGACGTGCATAGATTGCGACTTCAATTTTGTCTTGACTAGTCCATATCTTTTCCGCTTCTATACTTTGGGTTTGGCCTTCTCTTTTTCTTTTTTTCTTTTATTCTGGATCGATACTTCTTCTTTTAGTCGTCTCGAATCCATTATCCTAAATTGCAATCTGCGCAAAATCAAGAATAAATGAACGAAATTTTCTGCCCCAATTTTCACTAGAAAAATTTCATGAGTTATTGTAATAAAATCTATACTACTTTAATATTGAAAGAAATGAATGGTCGGGAATGGTGTACCCAGAGTAAATATAGACTAGGGAGTGGATACCATATGTCTAAAAGTAAAATCAACTAAGAATTGGGGACCCTATGTTGACAAGATCGACAGGTTATGCCGTCGTCAGAATAGATTTCCAGGTTATGCCAACGTCAGGGAAAATCAATAGGTTATTTCGCTGACAGAAAAAGATCACCAGGTTATGGTGGTGCCGGGAAGAAATCAACAGGTTATGTTGTTATTAAGGAAGAATCAGCAGGTTATGCCGGTGTTGGAAAGGATGCATAGCTTATGTTGTTGCCAAAAGAAGATCACCAGGTTATGCTGGTGTTGGGAAGGATCAACAGGTTATGCTGTTGCCAGGAAAAGAGAACACCGGATTATGCCGGTGTTTGGAAAAGATCAACAGGTTATGTTATTTCAAGGAAAAGATCACCAGGTTATGCTACTGTCTGCTAGGGAGTGGGAACCCTATGTTGGCATCAACTAAGGAATGGAATATCCTAGGTTGGAAAAGCGACTAGGAGTGGAGGCCCTATGTCAAAAAATAAAATCAACTAGGGAATGGGGACCCTACATTGGAAAATGAGACAACTGAATTGTGTACCTACGCTAAAATGAATCAAGAAGGATTTTTTGTTTTTTCGAAATTTTTTTTTTTGGTATCTTAGGAGAATGATTCATCATACTAAGACGTTTATCCTAGGAGAAATATTCATGATACTAGGTTTTATTTATCTTAGGAGAAAGATTCACTAGACTAAGTCATTAATCCTAGGAGAGAGTTTCATCAGACTAGGTTCATGATAGGCGCCACCACGGCCGACATAGGTTTTGGGGTCGTGACAAGTTGGTATAAGAGCCTAGGTTACATAGGATTCAACGGTCATGAGCAGGTTTAGTAGAGTCTTGCGGATCGGTACGGAGACGTCTGTACTTATCTTCGAGAGGCTACAGAACCCTTAGGAAAAATCTCATTTTCTTGAATTCTGTCGTGCTATTTTTTTTATTCTGGAAATCTAAACTTCTGTTGTTTCATTATCTCACAGATGGTGAGGACTCACGCTCCCAATCAGGGTGACCATACACCAGCTAGACCAGCGAGAGGTCAAGGACGCGGTCGAGGATGTGGTAGAGTTAGGGGACCAGGCCGCGCAGCAGCCGGGGCAGCACTAGAGGGTTCCCCTACCATTCAGGATCAGGTTCCCACCGCAGATATTCCACCAGCACAGGCTCAGGTACCGGTAGTGCCCATTGTGATTTCGGGTCTTCAAGAAAGCCTAGCTCAAATCTTGACAGTATGTACTAGCCTTGCCCAGGCAGTTGTTGTATCTACTGCTGCTACTTCTCAGACCGAGGGAGCCACTCAAACTCCAGCTTCTCGGACACCTTAGCAGGTTACTCAGGGCCTTCACACACCGGGGGAAATTCCAGCCCAGTCGGTTGCTCCAGTTGGACTTCGTGGTTTCAGTTATGCCAGATGATGAGCAGCGTAGGCTGGAGAGGTTCAGTAGACTTCAGCCTCTGACATTCAGTGGTGCTGAGGGCGAGGATGCCTAGGGTTTTCTAGATAGGTGTCAGAGGATGCTTCGTACTGCTAGGATTCTGGAGACCAGTGGGGTCTCATTTGCTAATTTCAGTTTTCTGGGGCTGCTTTTAATTGGTGGGATTCCTTCGAGAGGCGTACGCCTGTTGGTGCAACTCCCCTCACCTGGCAGCAGTTCTCCACTATCTTCTTGGAGAAGTATGTTCCCTAGTCTCACATGGAGGAGCAGCGCAGGCATCTTGAGCAGCTGCGCCAGGGGGAGCTATTTGTGACGCATTATGAGATGCGGTTTTCAGAGTTGGCTGGTCATGCCACCGAGTTGGTACCTACTGATAGGGAGAGGATTAGGAGGTTCGTGAATGGCCTCACTTATCAGCTCCACCTTTTGATGACTAGGGAGAGGGTACCGGGTGCTACCTTCGAGCAGGTTGTTAATATTGCTCGAGATATTGAGTCAGTTCGCCGCCAGGAGCGGAAGGAGAGGCCGTTGTACTAGTGGTGCTCCTTCCAGAGGGCAGTTTCAGCATGGTAGAGGCCGTCTATTCAAGCTTTCTCAGCCAACCCGCCCAGCCTATAGTGGTGCATCTTTCTTGGGGAATGGTCCCCGCAGTTCTCTGTCAGGACGTTTTTCATTCAGTGCCCTTCCAGCCTAGAGCGTAGCTCGAACACCGTCAGTTCAGGGTTCCTCTAGGCATGATTCTTCTAGTGGCCATTCTGCTGCCAGGGGTTCCTTTCAGTCCCCATCTCCAGCTCAAGGGAGTTGTTTCGAGTGTAGAGAGTTTGGGCACATGTGGAGGAAGTATCCCCGTCGTTTTGGTGATTTTTCTCAACAGAGGGGCCAGCCCTCGACTTCTTCTCCAGTTACTTCACCACCCGCCCAGACAGCTAGGGGTGGGAGCTAGACCGCTAGGGGCTCCTATGTTTCTTCATATTTTGCCCATTTTCTGGATGTGCCCCGTGAGTCACTAGTTGCTTCATTTCATGTGTTGACTCCGGTGGGCGATACTATTGTTGTGGACCGTGTGCATCGGTCATGTATAATATCTATTGGGGGTCTGGAGAGCCGAATGGACCTATTTTTACTCAGCATGGTTGATTTTGATGTGATTTTGGGCATGGATTGGCTATCTGCGTGTCATGCCATTCTTGATTGTCACGCTAAGACCGGGACCTTAACTATGCCTGGATTTCTGAGGGTTGAGTGGAGAGGTTCTTCTGAGTATGTGCCTAGCAGGGTGATTTCTTACCTGAAGGCTCAGCATATGGTTGAAAAGGGGTGTTTATCGTATTTGGCTTTTGTGGGGGATATCAATGGTGAGACACCCGCTATTGATTCGGTTCTCTAAGTACGTGATTTTCCGGATGTGTTTTCTGTATACCTGCCAGCCATGCCACCTGATAGGGACATTGATTTTGGTATTGACTTGGTGCAAGGCACTCAACCTATTTCTATTCCACCTTATCATATAGCACCAGAAAAGTTGAAGGAATTAAAGGGGCAGCTTTAGGAACTCATAGATATGGGGTTCATCCAGCCTAGTGTGTCACCTTGGGGTACACTAGTGTTGTTTGTGATGAAGAAGGATGGTTATGCATATGTGTATTGATTATCCGTAGCTGAACAAGGTTACGGTGAAGAACCAGTATCACTTGCCTCGTATAGATGACTTATTTGATCAGTTGCAGGGTGCCAGGGTATTTTCCAAGATTGACTTGCATTCTGGCTATCATCAGTTGAAGATTCGGGGGCCCGACATTCTGATGACTACCTTCAGGACTAGGTATGGTCACTATGAGTTTCTGGTTATGTCATTCGGGCTGACTAATGCCCCCACAGACTTTATGCACTTGATGCATTGTGTGTTTCAGCCTTATCTTGACTCCTTCGCCATCGTGTTTATTGACGATATCTTTTTATATTCACGATATCGGGAGGTTCATGAGCAGCATCTGAGGACTGTGCTTCAGACTCTGAGGGAGAAGAGGTTGTATGCAAAAATTTGGAAGTGTGAGGCTTGGCTTGATTCAGTATCTTTCTTGGGGAACGTGGTGTCTAAAAAGTGTATTCAGGATGATCGGAAGAAGATAGAGGCGGTGCAGAGCTGTCCTAGACCGTCATCAGCTACCTAGATTCGTAGTTTCCTTGGTTTGGTAGGGTATTATCACCATTTTGTAGAGGGATTCTCATCTATTTCAGAACCTATGACCAGACTTAACTAGAAGGGTGCTCATTTCAGGTGGACTGAGGAGTGTGAGGAGAGCTTTCAGAAGCTCAAGTCAGCTTTGACTGCAACTCCGGTGTTTTTTTTCCTACGGGTTCAGGTTCTTATACAGTTTATTGTGATGCCTCGAGAGTTGGACTTGGATCAGTTTTGATGCAGGACGGTAGGGTGATTGCCTACGCGTCCAGACAGTTAAAGGTACAGGAGATGAACTATCTAGTGCATGATCTTGAGCTAGCAGCCATCGTCCATGCCTTGAAGATTTGGCGCCATTATTTGTATGGAATACATTGTGAGATTTTCACTGATCATCGTAGTTTGCAGCATCTGCTTAAGCAGAAGGATCTGAACTTGCATCAGAGGAGATGGTTGTAGCTTCTCAAGGATTATGACCTCACTATTCTATATCATCCGGGGAAGGCCAATGTAGTGGCCGATGCACTGAGTCGCAGACAAGAGAGTTTCAGGAGTCTATCCTACGTACCAGCAACGGAGCGACCGTTAGCACTTGATGTTCAGGCTTTAGCGGGTAGTTGGTGAGATTGGATCTATCAGAGCCCCCACGAGTATTGGCTTGTGTAGCCTCCAAGTCTTCTCTTTATGATCAGATTAGAGCACGCCAGTATGATGATCCACACTTGCTCGTTCTTCAGGACAGAGTCCGTTGAGGTAATGCCAGGGATGTGGTTATTGGTGATGATGGGTTCATGAGGATGCATGGTTGTATTTGCGTGCTCAATGTGGATGGGCTCCGAGAGTTGATTCTAGAACATGCCCATAGTTCGTCGTATTCCATCCATCCGGGTACCGAGAAGATGTATCAGGATCTGAGACAACAATATTGGTGGAAGCGGATAAAGAGGGATATTGTTGAGTTTGTTACTCGGTGTCTCAATTGTCAGCAGGTCAAGTATGAGCACTAGAGGCCAGATGGATTACTTCAGAGGTTAGATATTCTAGAGTCGAAGTGGGAGCGGATGATCGTGGACTTTGTAGTTGGGGTCCCACAGACTTCGAGGAGGTTTGATGTTATATGGGTTATTGTGGATTGACTGACCAAGTCCCTGCATTTCATTCCTGTTGTTACTACTTATTCTTCAGAGCGGTTAGCTGAGATTTATATCAGGGAGATTGTCCGGCTGCATGGGGTTCCAGTTTCTATCATTTCCGACAGAGGTACTCCATTCATATCTCAGTTTTGGAGGGCCGTGCAGAGAGATTTGGGTACCGCTCGTGTATTTTGCATATAATATTACTTATCAGTCAAGTATCAAGATGGCTCCGTGTGAGGCTTTATATGGTAGGAGGTGTAGATCTCCGGTTGATTGGTTTGAGCCGGGCGAGGCTAGGCTATTGGGCACAAATTTGGTTCATGATGCGTTGGATAAGGAGAGGTTGATTCAAGAGCGGCTTCGCACGGCGTAGTCTAGGAAGTAGAGTTCTGCAGACCGGAAGGTCCGGGATGTGTCTTTCATGGAGTGAGAGAAGGTGTTGCTGAAGGTGTCACCCATGAAGGGTGCTATGAGGTTCGGGAAGAGGGGAAAGCTGAGTCCCCGGTTCATTCGGCCATTTGAGTTGCTTAAGAGGATTGCAGAGGTGGCTTATAGACTTGCCTTGCCACCCAGCTTATCGGGTATTCATCTGGTGTTCCGTGTTTCGATGCTCCGGAAGCATGTTGGTGATCCGTCTCATGTTTTGGACTTCAGCACGGTTCAGCTCGAGGGTGATATGTCATATGAGGTAGAGCTAGTGGCTATTTTGGGTTGTTAGGTCAGAAAGTTGAGGTCAGTAAAGAGGAAGGCTGGTGGAGGATGTCAGTTGGGAGACCGAGCGGAAGATGCAGAGAAGATATCCTCACTTATTTGAGACTCCAGATATGTTTCTAGACCCGTTTGAGGATGAACATTTGTTTAAGAGGTGGATGATGTAACAACCCGGCCGGTCGTTCTGTGAGATTAGCCATGTTTCCCCTATTTCAGCTTTGTTATGTGCTAGTTAACCTAATTATGATGTGTTGGGTTGGTTGGTTCAGGTTCGGGGTGGTCGTGGTAAGATCCGAGACACTTAGTCTCTTAAGTTGGCTTAATAGTTGGAAAAGTCAACTTGGAATGGAATTATTGGTAAACAACCTCGGAATATAGATTTTATGGTTCAGATAGCTTCGTTAGATGATTTGGGACTTAGGAGTGTGTTCGGAATGTGGTTTTGATGTCCGGAGTAGAATTAGGCTTGAATTGGCGAAATTGAGTCTTTTTGGCGATTTTCGATCAGCAGTGGAAATTAGCTATCGGGGTCGGAATGGAATTCTTCAAGTTGGAGCAGGTTCATAGTGTCATTTTGGACGTGTGTGAAAATTTTTAGGTCATTCGGACGTGTTTTGGTTGGTTCGAAATTATTGGAAAAATTTAGAAATCTCAAAGTTCAGAGGCTTTAATCCGATGTGATCTTGGTGTTTTAGCGTTGTTTTGGGTGTTTCGACGGCTCAACCAAGTTTGAGTATGGGACTTGTTTGTGTTTTTGGTTGGGGGACCGAGGGGGCTAGGGTTGATTTCGGATAATCATCGAAAGGATTAAAGTTGGAAAATGCAGCTGAAGGATCTGCTGGTGCTAGGTTTCTGGTGTGGCTGCACCTGCGGAAGGGTAGCCGCAGGTGCGAGGTGGATTGCGCAGGTGCTATAACTGGTCAAGTTGAAGAAAATCATAGGTGCGAGACTTGGACCGCACCTAGGAAGCCGCAGGTGCGGAGAAAAGGCCGCAGATGCAGTTTCACTGGACAGGAAGTATAAATACTTGCCTTCGCGAATTTTAGGCACTTTCATCATATTTTGCATGCGGGTTGAGGCTTCTGGGAACAAATTGAAGAGGGATTTCAAGGGATATCCGTGGAGGTAAGTTTCTTGGACTAAAAACTCGATTCTATGTTGATATTTGATGGATTAAACATGGAATTAGTGGAATTTGATGGTATAAATTGGTGGTTTAGAGCTTGGGAGAATAAGACTTAAAATTGAGGAATTTAGGAGTCAATTGTGGAAGAATTTTGATGCATTTTATATGTATATACTCAGGAAAGGATGAGGACTCTTGTGATGCGATTTTTATAGAATTCCGAGATGTGGGCCCGGGGACCAAGTTTGGCCAATTTCTGGAATTGTGCCTAATTTTGATAATTATTGAATGGGTTTCGTATAACTAGCATATTTTGATGATATTAATCTAATTTTGATAGACTCGGAGCAATTGGAAGCCGATTCGAGAGGCAAGAGCTTCGCGGATTAGTATTTAGGTCGGTTTGAGGTAAGTAATGGCTGTAAATCTTATCATGAGGGTATGAAATCCCGGACTTCGTATTTTCTCACTATTTTTGGAATGGCGCACATGCTGGATGACGAGTGTGTGGCGTGCACTAATTAGGGATTTGGACTTGGTCCTTCCTGTGGCAACTATTGAGTTGCGTATTTACTTTTAAATCATATGTTAAATCGTATTTTCAGACTATTGTTATATTTGGGCTGTAGGCCATATTTGGGGCCTTGTGCCGACCTATTTAGACCCCTTGGGGGCTTTTATTACTTTTTCTCACTGTGTTGACTTATAATTTACACTCAGTCATATTATGTTTAACTGATTTCGAAACTCAGCCTTATTTACACTATTTTGAGATATAAAATGATGTTTTTGGGTTGAGTATCCCGTTTTACTGATAGCCCGAGGGGATTTTTGAGAGTTTCTGACTGAGTGAGGCCGAAGGCCTGATTGTGAGGATCTGATATGCCATGAGGTGGCTTGATATTAGCGCTTGGGCTGAAAGAGCCCCTCCGGAGTCTGTACACACCCCCGGTGAGCGTAGGTACCTACTAAGTGCGAGTGTCGAGTGCCGAGTGACGAGTGATTGGGAGGCACGAGTGATAGTGAGCATGCCCGAGGGGCTGCTACTGAGTGATTGTGAGGTATGTTGAGCGACTGATCTGAGTGAATATTTGCCCCATGGGCGGTTTATGATACATGTTTTGGCCCGAGTGGCTCTTTATGCTTTATTTTGTTTTTCAGTAAACTATTGGGTATTTTTCTGAAATTGTTGGAAATCACAGTTCTCAAAGGATTTTTACTGAAGTTGGCTTTTAAAGTGTGTTAGTTTAATGTATACACTGTTGGAAAGAAAGATTGTGCTTATTGTGAATTGATGATTTGATCTTATGTGTTTCTTACTATTCAGACTTGATTTATTTTCATTACTACTGAGTTGGCGTAATCACGTTACTCCTTGCACCCTTATGTGCAGATACAGGTGCTGGTACCGAGCGCTAGTTTTCTTCATTCTTGTGGAGCCGGAGTTGGGACTTTGAGGTAGTTGTTCAGCGTCCACATCATCTCTTTTCCCATTTCTTGTTTTGTATTTAGTTTCTCATTCCGAGACTTGATGTATTATGGCAGTAGGGTTATTTTGTACTATTCGTAGATGCTCATGGCGTGTTGACTCCAGATTTTGGGGGTAATAGTCAGACTATTTATTTGGTTTGTTTTGTTGAAATTACGAAAATATTATGTGAGTATGCGATTGTTGGCTAGCCTAGTTCCATGATAGGCGCCATCACGGCCGACTTAGGTTTTGAGGTCGTGACAGTTTAAATATTCTATGAGGTTTGTATAGTCATCTCATCATTCACTTACCTTGGTTCTGTAAGTTTATTGAAAGTCTGGTCTATAGCCTCATATTTAGGACGGCATAGTGCTCCAGCTAGTTAGGGAACCCATAGCACTCATACCGGACAACTATCTTTAATTGCATCAGCTGCTCGGGGTTCCTACAGCAGTTTTTCCAGTCATCCGGTTCTGACTCAGTGACAGCCCTGGTTGTTTTTAGTGTGGTGATACTAGGAACAATATAAAAATTGCCCAGACTTCAAAGGAGTGGACCTCTGTAGGGTACTCAGGCTATGGTTTCCACTCCAGTTGCTACTCCACCTATACCATTAGCTAGGGGTGGAAGGCAGGTGGGTAGATGACGTCCTAGAGACAGAGAGGCTAGACTCGTTGTTATGATTTCCTAAGTAGGACTGAGGCTATAACATCAGATGTCGTCATTACAGGTATTGTTCCGGCGTCGCATAAAGATGTATTAGTTTTACTTGATCTATTCTCTACTTATTTGTAGGTGTCATCCTATTGTGCTTCATTTTTTATATGTCTCGTGATTCCTTGGATATTCCTATTATGTGTCTACACCCCTTGGGTATTCTATTGTGGTGGACCGCGTCTACCGCTCTTATATCGACACTATTGGGGGCTATGAGACTATGGTCGGCCTTCAGTTACTTCATATGGTGGATTTTGATCTGATTTTGGGCATGGATTGGTCGACACCATATCACCCTATTCTTTATTGTCCCACTAAGACAGTGACATTAGCTTAGCTGGGGTTGCCGAGGTTTTAGTGGAGAAGTTCCTTAGGTCACGTTCCTAGTAGGGTGGATGATTTGGAGTTAGCAGCCACTGTTCACGCACTTAAGATGAGGCACTATCTTTATTTCGTGCCTTGTGAAGAATACATGGATTACCGGAGTTTGCAACACCTATTCATGAATAAAGATTTGAACTTGAGGCAATTGAGGTGGCTAGAGCTATTGAAAGACTATGATATCCCCATTCGTTATCATATGTGAAAGGACAATGTGGTGGCCGACACCTTGAGTAGTTAAGAACGCAGAGAGCATGGGGGTATTTATTTTATTCCGGCTGGGGAGAGACCGTCAACTTAGGATGTTTAGGCTTTAGCCAACAAGTTCATGACGTTTGAAATTTCAGAACCTAGCAGGGTTCTTGCTAGTGTTCTATCACGGTCGTCCTTATTTGAGTGTATCAAGGTGCATCATTATGATGATCCCTAATTTCTTGTCCCAACAACACGATGCAGCACGGTGATGCTAAGGAGGTGACTATTGGTAATGACGGGGTATTGAGGCTTAAGGGCTGGATTTTTGTGTTGAATGTTAATGGGTTGCGGGGGCTGATTCTTGATGAGGCATGTAGGTCGCAGTATTCTATTCATCCAGGTGCCGTGAAGAAGTACCATGATCTCAAACATCACTACTGGTGGAAATGGATGAAGAAGAACATTGTGGAGCATATTTCATAGTGTTTGACCTGTCAACAAGTTAAGTATGAGCATTATATAACGGGTGGGCTTCTTCAGAGACTAGATATATCCAAGTGGAAATGGGAGCGTCACTATGGATTTTATCGTTGTGATTCTATGGACCTTGAGGAGACCTGATATTGTGTGGTTCATTGTGGATATGCTGGCCAAGTCTACACAATTCATTGCAATCATGGCTACCTACACTTCGGAGTAGCTAACTTAGATTTTTCTTATAGAGATCGTTCCCCTACGTGGTGTACCTTTGTCTATTATCGTGGATCGAGGCAGGCATTTTACATCATATTTTTAGAGAGCCGTGAAGCAGAAGTAGCACACAGGTCGAGCTGAGTATGACATTTCATCCCGAGACAGACACATAGACCGAGCATACTAATCTTGGAGGAAATGTTGCGAGCATGTATCATTAATTTTGGGGGCTAGTGGGATCAGTTTCTATCATTAGAAGAGTTCTCCTACAAAAACTACGAGTAGTTCGTGATGCTTTTGAAAAGGTATAATTGATTCAGGAGCGGCTTTGTACAACGGAGTCCAGGCAAAAGAATTATGCTGATAGGAAGGCTCGTGATGTGGCATTCATGGTGGATGAGAGGGTTCTACTCAGAGTTTCACCCATGAAGGGTGTGATGAGGTTTGGGAAAATGGAAAATTTAAGTCCTCTGTATATTGGACTTTTCGAAGTGTTGGAGAGAGTTGGTGAGGTGGCTTACATACTTGTTTTGCCACCCAGCTTATCGGGAGTTCATCCACTGCTTCATGTTTCAATGCTCCGGAAGTAATATGAGGATCTATCATATGTTTTACAATTCAGCTAGATGCAATTGGACAGTTATTTGACTTATGTTGCGGAGCCGGTGGCCATCTTGGACAGGCAGGGTCAAAACTTGAGATCAAAGAATATTGCATCGCTAAAGGTTCAATGGAAAGGTCAATCGATTTAAGGAGGTAACTTGGGAGACCTAGGATAATATGTTCAGTCGATTCCCTCACATTTTTTATATCCCAAGTATGATTCTTGACTCATTCGAGTACGAACATTTGTTTAAGCAGAGAGAATGTGACGACCCCGCCAGTCATTTTGTGTGTTTGGGCCACGTTTCCCTATTTGATTCTCCCCGTACGTGCAATTTTTTTTTGTGACTTGAGGGGATAGTTGATTTTGCTTCGGGGTGATCTTTTATTGAATTGGAACACTTAGTTCCTAGTTTGGAAGCTTAAGTTGGAATAGTTAACAAAGATTTGACTTTTGTGCAAACGGTCTCGGATTTATATTTGTTTGGTGATTTTGGACTTGGGAATATGCTCGAATTTGGATTTTGAGGTCCCTACGTTGATTTGGCTCTTTTTGCAAAAAATTGGCAAGTGGAATGTTTTAGAAATTTCTTATGTTTGATCATGAGTTGACTTCATGTCTACCAGGTTCAAAGAATGGTTTCAGGACTTCGAATAAGGCCATTTTTTCTTTAGAGCTTATGCGCAAAGTTTGGTCTCATTCTGAGTTGGTTTGAAGGGAATCAAACGCTTGGTTATAATTGTCATGATCCAAGATTCATCTACTCATGATGGTACCTAACCCGACCCACTAGGTAAGACAACTAACACTCAACGCAATTATAATGAAAATAATAATAGAACAATAAGTGAAACAACTGAATTCCCATACAATAACTCAACCAAAACAGTCTGCCTCAATTTCGTCAATAATCGAATTGTTTCCTGTTAGTGTCATTCATGGAGAGCCAACGATCGAATTCACTACAGATGAGGTTAATGAGTTCACAAGAGAAGAGGGACTACATCAAGCAGTAGCATGAAGTTTTCATACGGAAAACCTGACTTACAGGAATTTAAAAAAACTTTTTCGTCGCAATT
>ML354416.1:0-26132 GCA_005239505.1 Nicotiana paniculata
CTCTCTCTCTTTTCTGTGCTAGTTACTGATATTCTAAGTTAGCCGGCTGCAAGCCAAGGCTAATTATTGTGCATCTCCTACTTCTTATTTGTGTTACTGCTTTCTTCACTTCACTGGTATGTTCTAGTTAAGATTTCAGTTCTCAAACCAACATGTTTCTATTACTGTTGTAATTCAGTGTGTTTTTAACTTGCTTTTACTTATTATTTTGTTGTTCAACATGTAACTAGGATCCTAAACTCCATTCACATGTTAAGTTAGGCTTTAGTTGTCAATGAGCAGCATGTTTCTGTATACTTAACACCTGTTTCTTATGTGAATCTCCATGTCTATGATTGGTACATTAATGATCATAGTCTTAGTTGTTTGATGTTGATATGTTAATCTAATCCAGTACTTTACTGTACCGCTGATCCTCTGAACCCTTAGGAGCTTCTGATTGCATGCCTATATGTGTCTCTGTTTGCTAAATGTTTTCCCTCACATGCTCTGTATTTGTCCCTCAAATCCCATTACCCCTGTTTGTGATTGTTGGACTATTCCTGGTCCTTTGTGTGATGTTGAACTTCTATTCTAATCAAATTTCCTCTTCAAAACTGTATTCTTACTTACCCTTTTTTTCAAAACTGTTTTCTTTCTGAACCTTAAAAAAAACTATGTCAAGCACTTTCACATATACTCTTAGAAGTCTAGGTTCTGCCCACTCTGTGTGAGAATTGCCTTGGGACCCTTGAGCTCCCTCTCAAATTTGACACACAAAGGCTGGCCATGCCAAACTGCACTTACTCTATCTTGGCTATGAAATCCTGGTGTGAGCACTGCACGGGATCCCTTGAGGTCCTTAGGGAACTCTGACACACCCGGATTGTGAAAAGGCTATGAAACATTACCTGGCATTGAGGACCTGGAGACTTGAGTCTATTATGTAGGCTCCCTAAAATTAACTTCTTTTTTTCTTCTATTTCAGTTGTGGTCTGTAATAATTAATTGTAAAGAACTCTGGGGTCGGATAGTGAAAATGGGTGGGTGATATGCATGATGTAGTATAATTAAGGGTAGAGACCATGTTTCTAGGTTTATTTTCTCCATGTGCAATAGTAGCCATGTTTAGGTACAACATGCCATGCATTATATATCATGCTACTTAAGATTTATGTGTATTCAACATCTCATTCTACGCTTAGAAATCCTGTCTATAAGATAAATAATAAAATAAGTTGCTATTACGTGATTCTGCCCATTTTCTGAAACTTCACTAGAAGTATTGTCCTAGGATAAATAAACTATAATTATGTCTCATCATGCTATACACGTAGAGATCCTATTCTAGGTAAACAACGATTAAAATTTGTTACCTATGCTATTCCTGAAGCTGCTTAATGTTGTGATTCTATGAGCATTTAGAAATCATGTTTAAGTTATTATGCATCATGCTGCATTAGATATCATGCTATAGGATCGTATATATTTAACTGCACTTAGTCTAAATACAGATATCTAAAACAGTCCCTTGTTCTAAGCAACTGGTAATTAGTCTTGCACATCTCCAACACCTAGATTTGCATGTTATTAGCTATAAACAACCTGGAGTCGTTAACAAATCTGAATAACTGTTGCATGTTATCCTACACCTAGGCGAGCGTTAGGTAATTAACTTGAAAAATAAAATCAGAACTGTCTTTGTGATCATGTTTAACTGTCAGCATACTTAAAACCAGTAGGCAGACTTCCTCTCTGAGTTATGCAATAAATCTGTCTTTGTGTTATCACCTAGATACCATGCTTTAGGATTCTGAATTAATAGAGACCTTAGTTGTGTATGAGACATGTTGTTTATGTGTATTGTGTGTGGAGGAATACTTTAACCTTTATCTGCTTTCTATGCTTTCCTTTATCTGCAGTCCTACTTGTTTTGTTATCTTTCACCCTAGAATTTTTACCTTTAAAACATGAGGGTCTGCCTAGCACCTCCCTTTAGGATAGGAGTCCTAATTTCCTCCGGGATTGATAGGAAGGGACGGGTAATAGCATGCAATAAAGGTCGAGGCCAACACTCGTTTTTAATAACCTTACGGGGTGGGAAGGGTAGAATATGGATATGATGACCGGTGCGCTAATACCACATGTAGCCCCTCTTCGAGGAATGATTACCAGGTATTGCATTGATGTGATCCATATTATTATAAACCTAGGATACCTTTTATATGCTTAGCTCGTAATCCTTTTCAAAGTCTAACATTTTTGTTATTTTCAAACATCCACGTGCTTAAGACTTAAATCCCCTCTCATTTGAGCCTTTACTTGTTGTTTCCTAATTGTACAAAATCACGAAACCATTTGGCCGGGAACCACACTTGTGGATCCTGAGGGGTGTCTATCACCTTCTCCTTAGGATAATTTCAAGCCCTTACCCAATATTTTGTTAGTAATGTAATTGTAATTTAACTTATTTGGTTCCCTAACGCACCGTTAAAATCGTTAGGTGGCAGACTCTTCAAAATATGCAAACCCCTTTCCCAAAAGGAACGAGTTGTCCCAACCAATGTCATAAACCCGATCCCGCGAGGAAAAAAGGGGCGCGACAGCATGGCGACTCTGCTGGGGATATCCAGGTACCATTTCAAATTGTTTTGTGAATTTGTGCCTTTAATTTTATATACCTGCACCCTTTCCTATTCCATTTACATGAAATTAATTGTTTACTTCAGGTATTTACTTTTCTTCAAAGACGAAACTGACATGTCTCTTTGTTTCCTTTTGTAACTGCTTTAAATCATTACTACCGTTTTCCCGCTTTCTTTAACGTGCAAATACGTGACAACTTGTTTTAATACTTATTATTGCATAATCATGCTCAGCATTCATACTCCACTCGTGCAAAACAAAATACTATAGCAACGCTTGATGAGTGGTTGCGCTCTTCCTATATTATTACCCACTAAATTCGGAAAGGCCTATTTGCGGTAAAACTAGTCGATACTAGTCGATCAGCGGTGCAGTCGACGGTTCCGTGCCTTTCCCCCTTGAGTTATCCTCTCAAGGGTACCGGTCGAAAACCCCATAGAAACCTTACTCTATTGCACTGTTGCATGCATCATGGTCAAACCTAGTCGAGCTAAAGTGTCGTCCGCACGATAGCTTTTAAGATAGCCTTATCCAAAAGTCCATCGGATTTCCCTAAACCCAAACAGACGCCCTCACGTTTTGTTCATTTATTTGGGGAACTAAATGCTTCCTGCTAATTATTGACGTTAGATAGTCGAGTCCGGTGGGGGTAAGGGCCTAACTTTATTTTCATTGCAGAAAAAATGAGGCACAAAGTCCCCAGACTCGGCATGGTCTCCAACATCCACCCAAAACTGTTGAGTTTGTGGAAGGATCTGCATTCTAGCGACAAAACTATCGTCAGGAAACACTTGGGTAACCTATCATCTCTCCTGGAAATCCAGCCTAACAAAATGATAATAGAGGTTGCTACCCTATTCTGGGATCGTGAAAGGTCCGTGTTCCGCTTTGGGAACATCAAAATGACGCCTTTGATAGAGGAGATAGGAGGGTTGGCTAATCTAATATTGGGAGACTCCAGGGTTGTTGATGCCTGAGAACCGCACAGGAAAAAGTTTTCTCAAAATGGTGGGCCTAAAAAAGGACGCAGAATTGGTATGTTTAGAGGATTCATACATTCCTTTTGACTACTTGTACGAAAGGTATGGATACATCAAATCTTACCGTACCTACCATGACGAGTTTGCTATCACCTCTCTAGGACACGTCCATCATCGAGTGTTCGTGTTTATGGTTTGATTTTTGGGTTTGATTGTGTTCTCGATGAAGAAGGGAAGGATCCATTCCAGGCTAGCCATGGTAACTAAGACCATAATGGAAGGGGTAGATGGTCAAGACTTCAGTATTGTGCCCATGATCATTGCAGACATATATCGGGCCTTAGAAAGGTGTCAGCAAGGAGCAAAGCATTTCGAAGGTTGCAATTTATTACTTCAACTCTGGCTCATGGAACATCTCCAAAGAGGCGAATCCCGACAGGACATTCACCGTAGAATGTGGGATGACCACATCGCTTTCCATCACCCAAAGCGAATGAATTATATCCCCGACATGTTCGCTCAACCTGAAAATTTTGAGGGATGGGTTGAGATTTTTGATAACTTGACTGAAGAGCAGGTTCAATGGATGTTTGAATGGTTTCCAACAGATGAGTTCATCATTTGATCCCGAGACGCATCATTTCTGATACTGATTGGTCTAAGGGGGACATACCCTTACGTCCCTCTTCGAGTTATAAGGCAAGCAGGAAGGAAGAATGTCATCCCTAGGGTCGAGAAGATGAGCCATCTTCGAGCTTACTTTCAAAATAATGACAGTCCTCATAAGTGCCAAGCTCAGCACCTGTGGCACTACAAGGTTATACTTGAGAAAGACACCATCGAGCCAGACATGTATCATGCAAGTTGTACCCCTTTCTATCTTAGTTGGTTAGAAGAGGATCTGGGTGGTCAGAGCAAGCCGGGGTACATCCGAGGTCACAGGGTTATAGATGAAAGGGCGAGGCACAAGTCAAATACAACCAACTGCGCAAAAGGAACCGAGAATATGGGGATGACCACCACAAGATACATGAGTCCAACAAGAAACTGATCGAGGAAAAGAAGGACATGGCTATCAACGCCAACAAGAGGCTGGGGTACTTGGAACGAGGTATAGTCGAACTGGAAGAAAAGTTCATCAAAAGAGTTGAAGATTGTCAAAAGGCGGAGGGAGCTGCAGAGGGATACCTCGCCAGAACCTACCTGTTGCTGGGACTTCGCGAGCTGGGAAAACTGTCCAAAGAAAGCAAGAATGCCGAGTCTGGGTAAGGTCCTTCTGGGACCAAGTAGATAGGAGTGTCTTTATCTTTCTATCAATGTAATAAGGCCAATGGCCATTAGTGACTTTTATTTTTCGTCTATCGTTTTGGGATTTGTCTATTTTTCTTATCAATAAAATGAGGCATTTAGCATTTTAAGTTCTCCAAATCAATTTGTCGCTAGGCCTACCTCGGGCACAAAGAGNTTTCATAATCCTCACTGACTTGGCTACTTTTGTTTTTATTTTCCTATTTATTTATTTATTTATTTCCCTCCCCAAAGGTTAGTTCGTGCATTCTGGCATCGTCATCATCTCACAAGAGATCCAGGGCCCGACGAGTCCCGGGGTAGCAAGGCTAAAACAAGCATTAGTTACTGTTTTATTTACTAAAATGGTTTTCCTTTTCCTGCATTTTTTCCATTTCTTCAATGAGATCTTCAATGTTCAAAACAGTTATTCAATTCATCAAAGCATATTCTAAATTTCTCTTATGAATCTGATATTTATTGCTATTGTCTTCTCTCATTACTTTATTTATACAACATTACTATTATTTGTCTTGATGAACCGACGACTGTGACATGCAACGAGACAACGCAGCAAACGGACGTAGATTCAGAAGAAGATGACATACCTGCCGAGATCGTCAAAGAAGTTGAGAATTTTGAGAACAGACCTAAGTCCAACCTGGACGAGACTAAAAACATCAACCTGGGAGATTCAGAAAACATCAAGAAGATACTAAGAAAGATGATAGAAAGGCACAAGAAGTGGAACGAGAAGTTATCATTTGCCTTATTGGGATATCTCACCACAGTTCGCACCTCAACAGGGGCAACTCCCTATATGCTAGTTTATGGTACTAAGGCTGCTATTCCTACCGAAGTTGAGATTCCATCTCTAAGAATTATACAAGAAGCTGAGCTCAACGATGCACAATGGGTAAATAGTCGTATGAGAAACTAGCCCTCATAGACGGAAAGAGAATGAATGCAGTCTGTCATGGTCAACTATTGAAGCGAGTAGCAGACCACAAGCATTCACCCAGCCAACTGGGGTAGAATCTTGAGGAGGACCCTCAAAATTCTGAAGCAAGTTCAGCCAATTGCCGCGCGAGCAGCGGTCAGAGGCGTCCACCAACAAACTGGGGCAAAATTTTGAGGAGCACCCTCAAAATTCCGTAGCAGGAGAGGTTGCAATGTCTCAAGCCGTGTCATGTCGTCGGTTCATCTAAAGCTATTTTAGATTATATATTATATCTTACAAAATCATGCATATTTATTTTTTATTTTTTTTCTTTGAAGCACCTTGTTTAGCGAACGCTACCCCAACGATACAGACAATATCATCATGATCAAGCAAACGAGCCAAGCAGAGCCAGCAGGAATGCGAACTAACCTTTCCCCTTTACAAAACTCACGATCTTTGGATGAAGGCACAAAAATGCAAAATCCCCAAAACATATTATCCGCTCAAAGGACATACATCGTTCCTCAAACTCGTCATGTCAACATTTACTATCAGCACAAACGAGGTTTCATTATCACAATGCTCTACCGCAATTTAACGCCAGCTAAGAATTTATGTTGTCATTCCTTTAATCTTGCATAGGGCTACCTTTCTGCCTTCCGAGGTTATACGCTACCTCCATCTGCATTCGCATATTGCATAAGGCTACCTTCCTGCCTTCCGAGGTAAAACGCTACCTCCATCTGCATTCGCATATTTCATAAGGCTACCTTTCTTCCTTCCGAGGTTAAACGCTACCTCCATCTACATTCGCATATTGCATAAGGCTACCTTCCTGCCTTCCGAGGTTAAACGCTACCTCCATCTGCATTCGCATATTGCATAAAGCTACCTTTCTGCCTTCCGCGGTTAAATGCTACCCCCATCTGCATTCGCATCTTGCATAAGGCTACCTTTCTGCCTTCCGAGGTTAAACGCTACCTCCATCTGCATTCGCGTCTTGCATAAGTCTACCTTTCTGCCTTCCGAGGTTAAACGCTACCTCCATTTACTTCTCAAAAGCAACCAATGCCTCTAGCATTATTTACTGCGCCTTCCTTTTGGGCTAAGCTCTGTCTTTTCAGCATCACACTATTGCATATTCATCGGCTGAAATATCGCCAACTTATCCAAAGGCGTCATCGTTCGGAGGCACCATCTTCATGGCCCGAGAACACCATGTCATGGCCTGAGGATCTCTTTTATCAGTTTTCATATCATTATTCAAAGGCATCATGGTTAGGAGGCATCATCATCATGGCCCGAGAACATCATTTCATGGCCTGCGAATCCTGCATCAAGAAATTCATGGCCCAGGACATCATGGTCTAAAGACGTCATCCTTAACCGTCCAAAGACAACATTCATAGTCCAACGGAAATTTGCATCATGTTTAAATTACGCACGATATGCTTGTATTACTCATTTGCAGGTAACCCGGCAAGCAGCAGTGTCCCGGTAGGAGTGATCCCACTCCAGTTCTCATAATTACCCCGTAAGCCGTTCATTCAATCAGTCCTATATGTTGCGTCCATTCTTATAAAAGCTCCATCGGATTGCTTTGTCGATGGCTCATGAACTACATACGGCCTGATTCTTGTAAAACTAGGGATATGTAGCTAGCTCAAAAACCATGGTGCAGCCTAAACCTCTTCAACCGCTTCGCTCGGTCAAAATTGGCCATCATGTCTTTACCCGACAACTCTTCCATCCTTCCCGGGTAAAGAGGGGTAGCTGTTGATACCCAATTTTTCCTTAAAATATTTTAAAATTTGCATATATACCTTCAAAATCACTCTTTATAATAACTGATATTTTTCCGTAATTTTTCATATTTTTATTAAATTCTTTTCCAATTTATTCAGTATTTTTATATTCAATAACTATTCATGAAGTATATTATAAATAATTTCAAAATATTTCCCAGCTCGATATATCATTTTTTAATCTTATTAGTATTTAATTATTTCAAAAATTATCCAATTTGGCATATTTGACCATAATTACAATAAATTTGCAATTATAGCGTAGTTATACATTTTATGCCATTTAAATCAATAATTATTCCTTTTATATATTTTCTATATTAATTAATTACCTTAATTTTACCTATTTAGCCTTAATTTTATTTTATATGATTATTAGCTATTGTTATTAATTATATATCTAATTTTAATGGGTATTTAACAAATAGCCATTCTTTATTTAAATTCCATCCTAAGTAATCCCGGTTCCTAACACAATTAAACTAGCCCAGACCCCCCAAGCCCAATATAATATCCTACCCAACCCAACCCCAAACCAATCTAAGCCGTAAATCAAATTATATCAACGACCCAGATTTTTGTTACCTTAATTAACCTAGACTAACCCCCCCGACCCCTATAATTCTCACTGGTCTCTCATCTCTCTCTCTCTCCCTCTCTCTCTAGTCCTTTCTAGCGACTTCCTGTCTCTTCAGATTCTGATGGAGCTCTTCATCTTCTCCGGCCATCCCTTCGCTGGAAACCCCGAAACCTTCACCACCCTCTGCCTCCTATGGTTTCCTTATGCCGGTAATGTCATCCCTAAGGCCCTCGAGGGGCGAGGACCCATCTGTTCACACCCATGGTGTTCCTTCTTACCCCAGGTCTTCAAGGCTTTGATTTCGAGTGAGGTCTGTGACCTTTGAGGCTGAGCCAATGACATTTGAGGGTCTTCTCATCTTCTCTGAGGTTTTCTTTGAAACCCTAAGGTTTGAAACTGCCGATTCCTTCAGATCTACAATAGATCTATGCATATTACGAGTTATTATGATGTTTCCTTTAAAGATCTTCTATTTTTTCTTAACGGCTCTTCACTTTTAACTAGGGTTCCGAAACCCTTTTTCAAAATGGTTTTCTTTGTCGGTTTATTAACACTATCTCATGATTTTCCCTCACATTTTTCATTATTAAAACCTTTTCCTTGTGGTGTGGTCAGTACAAGTGTTCGATTGTCACGAGTGGCTTGAATTTCTGGTGATATTACTCTATTTTTCCTATTAGGGTTTATGACTCTTTGTCTCTTTTGTGTGTATCATGTCTACTCTGTTGATTCGTACTATTATCTATGCAAAACCCTAATTTTTTAGACATAAAACCTTAAAAACTACGGGTTTGCATGCGTGTTCGCATATGTGCTTATGTTTCATTGATCCTTACCCTATGTTGTTTGTCTTTGGTTCTTCTTGCCTCCCTGACTCACATGATTCCTAATTTCATATACTAGGGTTTCTGTGTTCTTGCTTAGCAACCGTGTTGTTTCATGTTGATTCTCTTCAATTAATATTATGCTTGCTCGAGTCCTTGATTCTGTGTTATTTGTCACTCAATTTTTGCCTGAATTATAGCTTTGCTTATAATGTGGTCATTCCTGCTATACGTAAGAGTCTCTATTCACTAGTTGTTTGAGTTTCTTATTCACTATGATTCGAAAAGCCCTACTGATCTCTCATGAGATATTCTTCTGATTTCCAACCCCTAACTTGTTTTTCTTACCTTGATTTGTTACTGTGATTGATATTGCTCCCTTAATTGCTTGCTTGATTTGGTCCGAAATTATTTTCTTACATGTCCTATGCATGGTAACATTCCTTAATTATGCTTACCTACTAGCCGTTTTAGTTCAACCTTCAATTAAGGGATACTTAATTGCTTGTCATGAACACTGTTTTACCTCTTTTCCTTATTTGTTACTTACCGTTTGAATAACTTCTTAATTCAAGGGAGTACGTGGGCTGGTTATGCCCTGATTGATTCACAGTCCCTTAATTATGGCTAATTTGATTCCTACCCTTATTTTCACCTAGTTTCGAACTATATATATTCTCTATTCGTTCCATGGCACACACAGAGAGACAACTAATCTGTTCAATTCTCTCTCTCACAATTAAAAAACTCTCTGCTCTCTCTCTTTTCTGTGCTAGTTATTGCTATTCTAAGTTAGCCGGCTGCAATCCAAGGCTAACTATTGTGCATCTCCTATTTCCTGTTTGTGTTACTGCTTTCTTCACTTCACTAGTATGTTCTAATTCAGATTTCAGTTCTTAAACCAATACGTTTCTATTATTGTTGTAATTCAGTGTGTTTCTAATTTTCTTTTACTTATTATTTTGTTGTTCAACATGTAACTAGGATACTGAACTTCATTCACATGTTAAGTTAGGCTTTACTTGTCAATGACCAGCATGTTTCTGTATACTTAACACATGTTTCTTATATGAATCCCATGCCTATGATTGGTATATTAGTGATCATAGTCTTAGTTGTTTGGTGTTGATATGTTAATCTAATACAGTACTTTACTGTACCCTTGATCCTCTGAACCCGGAGGAGCTTCTGATTGCATGCCTATATGTGTTTCTACTTGCTACATGTTTTCCCTCACATGCTCTGTATTTGTCCCTCAAATCCCATTACCCCTGTTTGTGATTGTTGGACTATTCCTGGTCCTTTGTGTGATGTTGAACTTCTATTCCAATCAAATTTCCTATTCGTAATTGTTTTCTTACTTACCCTTTTTTTCAAAACTGTTTTCTTATTGAACCTTAAAAAAAACTATGTCAAGCACTTTCACATATACTCTTAGAAGTCTAGGTTCTGCCCACTCTGTGTGAGAATTGCCTTGGGACCCTTGAGCTCCCTCTCAACTTTGACACACAAAGGCTGGCCATGCCACACTATATTTACTCTATCTTGGCTATGAAATCCTGGTGTGAGCACTGCCCGGGATCCCTTGAGGTCCTTAGGGAACTCTGACACACCCGGATTGTGGAAAGGCTATGAAACATTACCTGGCACTGAGGACCTGGAGACTTGAGTCTATTATGTAGGCTCCCTATAGTTAACTGTAGGTGATACGCATGCTGTAGTATAAATAAGAGTAGAGACCATGTTTCTAGGTTTATTTTCTTCATGTGCAATAGCAGTCATGTTTAGGTACAACATGCCATGCATTAGATATCATGCTACTTAAGATTTATGTGTATTCAAAATCTCATCTATGCTTAGAAATCCTGTATATAGGATAAATAATAAAATAAGTTGCTATTACGTGATTCTGCCCATGTTCTGAAACTTCACTAGAAGTATTATCCTAGGATAAATAAACTGTAATCATGTCTCATCAAGCTATACACGTAGAGATCCTGTTCTAGGTAAACAACGATTAAAATCTATCACCTATGCTATTCCTGAAACTGTGCATAATGTTGTGATTGTATGTGCATTTAGAAATCATGTTTAAGTTATCATGCATCATGCTGGATATCATGCTATAGGATCGTATCTATTTAACTGCACTTAGTCTAAATACAGATATCTAAAACAGTCTTCTATTCTAAGCAACTGGTAATTAGTCCTTGCACATCTTCAACACCTAGAATTGCATGATATTAGCTATAAACAACCTGGAGTCATTAAAAAATATGAATAGCTGATGCATGTTATCCTACACCTAGGCGAGCCTTAGGTAATTAACTTGAAAAATAAAATCAGAATTGTCTTTGTGATCATGTTTAACTATCAGCATGCTTAAAACCAGTAGGCAAGCCTGATTAAGACTTCCTCTCTGAGTTATGCAATAAATCTGTCATTGTGTTATCACCTAGATACCATGCTTTAGGATTCTGAATTAATAGGGACCTTATTTGTGTATGAGACATGTTGTTTATGTGTACTGTGTGTGGAGGAATACTTGAGCCTTTATCTGCTTTCTATGCTTTCCTTTATCTGCAGTCCTACTTGTTTTGTTTTCTGTCGCCCTACAATATTTACCTTTAAAACCTGAGGTTCTTCCTAGCACCTCCCTTTAGGATAGGAGTCCTATTTCCTCCGGGATTTATAGGAAGGGACAGGTAACAATTTGTAATAGAGGTTGAGGCAACACTCGTTTTTAATAACCTTACGGGGTGGGAAGGGTAGAATATGGATATGATGACCGGTGCGCTAATACCACGTGTAGCCCCTCTTCGAGGAGTGATTATCGGGTATTGCATTGATGTGATCCATATTATTATAAACCTAGGACACCTTTTATATGCTTAGCTCGTAATACTTTTCAAAGTCTAACCTTTTTGTTATTTTCAAACATCCACGTGGTTAAGACTTAAATCCCCTCTTATTTGAGCCTTTACTTGTTATTTGCTAATTGTACAAATTCACGAATCCATTTGGCCTGGAACCACACTCGTGGATCCTGAGGGGTGTCTAACATCTTCCCCTTAGGATAATTTCAAGCCTCACCCAATCTCTGGTTAGTAAGGTAGTTGTACTTGAACCCCTTAGGTGCCCTAACGCACCGTTAAAATCGTTAGGTGGCGACTCTTCAAAATATGCAAACCCCTTTCCCAAAAGGAACGAGTTGTCCCAACCAATGTCATAAACCCGATTCCGCGAGGAAAAAGGGGGCGCAATAGCATGGTGACTCTGCTGGGGATATCCAGGATTTTACCATTTAAAATTGTTTCGTGAATTTGTGCCTTTGTAATTTAAAATACCTGCACTCTTTCCTATTCCCTTTACATGCAATTAATTGTTTACTTCATGTATTTACTTTTCTTCAAAGATGAAACTGACATTTCTCTTTATTTCCTTTTGTAGCTGCTTTAAATCATTACTACCGTTTTTGTCGCTTTCTTTAACGTACAAATGCGTGACAACTTTTTTTAATACTTATTATTGCATAATCATGCTCAGCATTCATACTCCACTCGTGCCAAACAAAATACTATAGCAACGCTTGATGAGTGATTGCGCTCTTCCTATATTATTACCCACTAAATTCGAAAAGGCCTATTTGCGGTAAAACTAGTCGATCAGCAGTGCAGTCGATGGTTCCGTGCCTTTCCCCCTTGAGATGTCCTCTCAAGGGTACCGGTCTAAAACCCCACAGAAACCTTACTCTGTTGCAATGTTGCATGCATCATGGTCAAACCTAGTCGAGCTAAAGTGTCGTCTGCATGATAGCTTTTAAGATAGACTTATCCAAAAGTCCACCGGGTTTCCCTAAACCAGAATGGACGCCCTTATGTTATGTGTATTTATTTGGAGAACTAAGTGCTTCCTGCTAATTATTGATGTTAAATAGTCGAGTCCGGTGGGGGTAAGGGCCTAACTTTATTTGCTTTGCAGAAAAAATGAGGCACGAAGTCCCCGGATTCGGCATGGTCTCCAACATCCACCCAAAGCTGTTGAGTTGGTTGGAGGATCTGCACTCTAGCGACAAAGCTATCTTCATGAAACACTTGGGTTACCTACCATCTCTCCTGGAAATCCAGCCTAACAAAATGATAATAGAGGCTGATACCCTGTTTTGGGATCGTGAAAGGTCCGTGTTCCGCTTTGGGAACATCAAAATGACACCATTGATAGAGGAGATAAGAGGGTTGGCTAACCTAGTATGGGAGACTCCAGGGTTGTTGATGCCTGAGAACCGCACAGGCAAAAGTTTCCTAAAGGTATGGCTACATAAAATCATACCGTACCTACCATGACAAGTTTGCTATCACCTCTCTGGGACACGTCCATCGCGAGTGTTCGTGTTTATGGTTTGATTTTTGGGTTTGATCGTGTTCCCGATGAAGAAGGAAAGGATCCATTCCAGGCTAGCCATGGTAACTAAGACCATAACGGTAGTGGTAGATGGGCAAACTTCAGCATTGTGCCCATGGTCATTGCAGACATATATCGGGCCTTAAAAAGGTGTCAAAAAGGAGCAAATCATTTCGAAGGTTGCAATTTATTACTTCAACTCTGGCTCATGGAACATCTCCAAAGAGGCGAATACTGACAGGACATTCACCGCAAAATGTGGGATGACCACATCGCTTTCCATCACCTAAAGAAAATGAATTATATCCCAGACATGTTTGCTCAGCCTGAAAATGCCGAGGGATGGGTTGAGCTTTTTGATAACTTGACTGAAGAGCAGGTTCAATGGATGTTTGAATGGTTTCCAACAGATGAGTTCATCATTCGATCCCGAGACACATCATTTCTGATACTGATTGGTCTAAGGGGGACATACCCTTACGTCCATCTTCGAGTTATGTGGCAAGCAAGAAGGAAGCAAGTCATCCCTAGGGTCGAGAAGATGAGCCATCTTCGAGCTGGCTTTCAAAATAATGACAGTCCTCACAAGTGCCAAGCTCAGCACCTGTGGCACTGCAAGGTTATACTTGATAAAGACACCATCGAGCCAGACATGTATCATGCAAGTTGTACCTCTTTCTATCTTGGTTGGTTAGAAGAGGATCTGGGTGGTCAGAGCAAGTCGGGGTACGTCCGAGGTCACAGGGTTATAGATGAAAGGGCCGAGGCACAAGTCAAATACAACCAACTGCGCAAAAGGGTCCGGGACTATGAGGATGACCACCACAAGATACATGAGTCCAACAAGAAACTGATCGAGGAATGGAAGGACATGGCTATCAACGCCAACAAGAGGCTGGGGTACTTGGAAAGAGTTATAGTCGAGCTGGAAGAAAAGTTCATCAAAAGAGTTGAAGATTGTCAAAATGCTGAGGGAGCTGCAGGGGGATACCTAGCCAGAACCTACATGTTGTTGGGTTTTCGCGAGCTGGGAAAACTGTACAAGGAAAGCAGGAATGCCGAGTCTGGGGAAGGTCCTTCTGGGACCAAGTAGATAGGAGTGTCTTTATTTTTCCATCAATGTAATAAGGCCAATGGCCATTAGTGACTTTTATTTTTCGTCTATCGTTTTGGGATTTGTCTTTTTTTTCTTATCAATAAAATGAGGCATTTAGCATTTTAAGTTCTCCAAATTAATTTGTCGCTAGGCCTACCTCGGGCACAAAGAGGTTCCCAACTTCGGACGCACTTTATATTTCCGCATTATGTGTTTAAATACCGCAATATTCTTTTCATAATCCTCACTGACTTGGTTACCTTTTGTTTTTATTTTCTTACTCCCCTCCCCAAAGGTTAGTTCGTGTATTCTGGCATCGTTATCATCTCACACAAGATCTAGCGCCCGACGAGTCCCGGGGTAGTAGGGATAAAACAAGCATTACTTACTATTTTATTTACCAAAATGATTTTCCCTTTTTGCATTTTTTTAATTCCTGCAATAAGATCCTCAATATTCGAAACAATTATCCAATTTATCAAAAGTATTTTTTTATTTTTCTTATGAATCAATATTTATTGCTATCATTTTTCTCTCATTGCTTTACGTATATAGCATTACTATTACCTGTCTTGATGAACCGATGACTGTGACATGCAACGAGACAACGCAGCAAACAGACGTAGATTCAGAAGAAGATGACATACCTGATGAGATCGTCAAAGAAGTTGAGAATTTTGAGAACAGACCTAAGTCCAACCTGGACGAGACTGAAAGAATCAACCTGGGAGATTCAAAAAACATCAAGAAGATACCAACAAAGATGATAGAAAGGCACAAGCAGTGGCACAAGAAGTTATCATTTTCCTTATTGGGATATCGCACCACAGCTCGCACCTCAACATGGGCAACTCCCTATATGCTAGTTTATGGTACTGAGGTTGTTATTCTTGCCGAAGTTGAGATTCCATCTCTAAGAATTATACAAGAAGCTGAGCTCAGCGACGCATAATGGGTAAAGAGTCGTTATGTGCAACTAGCCGTCATAGACGAAAAGAGAATGAATGCAGTCTATCATGGTCAACTCTGTCAAAACAGAATGTCCAGAGCCTTCAACAAGAAAGTCAAGCCGAGACGATTCGCACCAGGGCAGCTGGTGTTAAAGAAAATCTTTCCACATCAAGATGAAACCAAAGGGAAGTTCTCTCCCAACTAACAGGGTCCATATATGGTTCACTGGGTACTGACAGGAGGAGCACTTATACTCGCAGAAATGGACGGAGAAGTTTGCCCAAAGCCAATCAATTCAGATGCAGTTAAACAATACTATGTGTAATCTTATGCTTTCTCAATGATGATGTAAATTGAACTATGCCTGACCTGATTCCCGTTTAAGAGGGGATACGTAGGCAGCCCTATGGATTCGGTCACAATTCAATAAAAATCTCATTGTTCCCCGCAATTGGAACTGGGGCAGAATTTTGAGGAGGACCCTCAAAATTCCGAAGCAAGTTCAGCTGATCGCCGGATGAGCAGCAGTCAGAAACATCAACCCATCAAACTAGGGCAGAATTTGGAGGAGGACCCTCAAAATTTTTAGCAGGAGAGGTTGCAATGTCCCGAGCCGTGTCACGGTCGTCGGTTCATCCCAAAATTACTTTTTTTATTATACATTATGCTTTTACAAAATCATGCATGGTTTTGAGAAACAGCTTTATTTAGCAACGCTACCCCAATAATACAGATAGTATCATCAGATCAAGCCGAACAAGTCAAGCAAAGCCAGCAGGAATGCGAATTAACCTTTACCCTTTACAAAACTCACGATTTTTCTTTGGATGCAGGCACAAAATTGCAAAAGCCCCAAAACATATTATCCGCTCAAAGGACAGACATCGCTCCTCAAACTCGTCATGTCAACAT
Source organism: Nicotiana paniculata (assembly GCA_005239505.1). Lineage (NCBI taxonomy): Eukaryota > Viridiplantae > Streptophyta > Magnoliopsida > Solanales > Solanaceae > Nicotiana > Nicotiana paniculata. The sequence goes on from ML354416.1 coordinate 16,405, forward strand.
TTACTATCAGCACAAACGAGGTTCCATTATCACAATGCTCTACCGCAATTTCACACCAGCTAAGAATTTTTGTTGTTCTTCCTTTAATCTTGCATAAGGCTACATTTCTGCCTTCCGAGGTTAAATGCTACCTCCATTTACTTCTCAAAATCAACCTATTCCTCTAGCATTATTTATTGTGCCTTCCTTTTGGGCTAAGTTCTGCCCCTTTAATTCGCAAGACTAAGCTCTGTCTTGTCAGCATCATACTATTGCATCTTCATGGGATGAAATATCGCCAACTTATCCAAAGGCGTCATCGTTCGGAGGCACCATCTTCATGGCCCGAGAACACCATGTCATGGCCTGAGGATCTCTTTTATCAGTTTGCATATCATTATTCAATGGCATCATGGTTCGGAGGCATCATCTTCATGGCTCGGGAACATCATTTCATGGCATGCAAATCCTGCATCAAGCAATTCATGGCCCAGGACATCATGGTCTAAAGACGTCACCCTTAACCGTCCAAATACAGCATTCATAGTCCAACGGGAATCTGCATCATGTTTAAATTACGCACAATATGCTTGTATTACTCATTTGTAGGTAACCCGGCAAGCAGCAGCTGTCCCGGCAGGAGTGATCCTGCTCTAGTTCTCTTAATTACCCCGTAAGTCGTTCAATCAATCAGTCCTATATGTTGCATCCATTATTGTAAAAGCTCCATTGGTATGCTTCGCCGATGGCTCCTGAACTACATACGGCCTGATTCCTGTAAAACCAGGGATATTTAGGCAGCTCAAAAACCAAGGTGCTGCCTAAACCTCTTCAAACCGCTTCGCTCGGTCAAAATTGGCCATCATGTCTTTATCCGACAACTCTTCCATCCTTCCCGGGTAAAGAGGGGCAGTTGTTGATACCCAATTTCTCCTCAAATTATTTTAAATTTTGCATATATACCTTCAAAATCACTCTTTATAATAACTGATATTTTTTCGTAATTTTTCATATTTTTATTAAATTCTTTTCCAATTTATTCAGTATTTTTATATTCATTAATTATTCATGAAGTATATTATAAATAATTTTCAAACTATTTCCCTGCTCGATATATCATTATTTTAATCTTATTAGTATTTAATTATTTCACAAATTAGCTAATTTGGCATTATTTGACCATAATTACTATAAATTTACAATTATCGCCTAGTTATACATTTTATGCCATTTAAATCAATGATTATTCATTTTATATATTTTCTATATTAATTAATTACCTTAATTTTACCTATTTAGCCTTAATTGCATTTTATATGATTATTAGCTATTGTTATTAATTATTTATCTAATTTTAATGGGTATTTAATAAATAGCCATTCTTTATTTAAATTCCAGCCTAATTAATCCCGGTCCCTAACCCAACTAACCTAGCCCAAACCCCCCAAGCCCAATACAATATACTACCTGGCCCAACCCCAAACCAATCTGAGCCGTTAATCAAATTTTATCAACGACCCAAATTTTTATTACCTTAATTAACCTAGACTAACCCCCCGACCCCTCTCATTCTCACTGATCCCTCATCTCTCTCTCTCTCTATCTCTCTATCTCTCTAGTTTCTTCTAAAGACTTCCTGTCTCTTCAGATTTCGATGGAGCTCTTCATCTTCTCCGCCCATCCCTTCGTCGGAAACCTCGAAACCTTCACCACCCTTTATCTCCTAGAGTTTTCTTATGCCGGTAATGTCATCCCTGAGGATCTCGAGGGCCGAGGACCCGTCTGTTCACACCCATGGTGTTCCTGCTTACCCCAGGCCTTCAAGGCTTTGATTTCGAGTGAGGTTTGTGACCTTTGATGCTGAGCCAGTGACATTTGAGGTTCTTCTCATCTTCTCTGAAGTTTTCTTTGAAACCCTAAGGTTTGAAACTTTCGATTCCTTCAGATCTACAATAGATCTATGCATATTACGATATGATGTTTCCTTTAAAGATCTTCTATTTTTTCTAAACGGTTCTTCACTTTTAACTAGGGTTCTGAAACCCTTTTTCAAAATGGTTTTCTTTTGTCGGTTTTTTAACATTATCTCATGATTTTCCCTCACATTTTTCATTATTAAAACCTTTTCCTTGTGGTGTGGTCAGTACATGTGTTCGATTGTCACGAATGGCTTTCCCCTGTTCTAAGCAACTGGTAATTAGTCCTTGCACATCTTCAACACCTTGAATTGCATGATATTAGCTATAAACAACCTAGAGTCATTAACAAATATGAATAACTACTGCATGTTATCCTACACCTAGGCGAGCCTTAGGTAATTAACTTGAAAAATAAAATCAGAACTGTCTTTGTGATCATGTTTAACTGCCAGAATGCTTAAAACCAGTAGGTAAGCTTGATTAAGACTTCCTCTCTGAGTTATGCAATAAATCTGTCTTTGTGTTATCACCTAGATACCATGCTTTAGGATTCTGAATTAATAGGGACCTTAGTTGTGTATGAGACATGTTGTTTATGTGTACTGTGTGTGGAGGAATACTTGAGCCTTTATCTGCTTTCTATGCTTTCCTTTATCTGCACTCCTACTTGTTTTGTTATCTGTTGCCCTAGAATATTTACCTTTAAAACCCGAGGGTCTGCCTAGCACCTCCCTTTTAGGATAGGAGTCCTAATTTCCTCCGAGATTGATAGGAAGGGACGGGTAACAGCATGCAATAGAGGTCGAGGCAACACTCGTTTTTAATAACCTTATGGGGTGGGAAGGGTAGAATATGGATATGATGACCAGTGCGCTAATACCACGTGTAGCCCCTCTTCGAGGAGTGATTATCGGGTATTGCATTGATGTGATCCATATTATTATAAACCTAGGACACCTTTTATATGCTTAGCTCGTAATACGTTTCAAAATCTAACCTTTTTGCTATTTTCAAACATCCACGCGCTTAAGACTTAAATCCCCTCTTATTTGAGCCTTTACTTGTTATTTGCTAATTGTACAAATTCACGAATCCATTTGGCCGGGAACCACACTTATGGATCCTGAGGGGTACCTAACACCTTCCCCTTAGGATAATTTCAAGCCCTTAGCCAATCTCTAGTTAGTAACGTAGTTTTAATTGAACCCCTTAGGTGCCCTAACGCACGGTTAAAATCGTTAGGTCGCGACTCTTCAAAATATGAAAACCCCTTTCCCAAAAGGAACGAGTTGTCCCAACCAATGTCATAAACCCGATTCCGCGAGGAAAAAGGGGGTGCGATAATGGGGACCTTGTAAGCCACGATAGATGTACTTAGTCCGGTCATATCATCGTATGACCATGCAAATATGTCTTCATACTCCTTTAGGAATCGTGCATACTCTTCTTTCTCTGGCGGTGACAGGTGGATGCTGATGCGGGTTTCTTTGACAGTCTTTGAATCTCCCATGTTGATTACCTTGGTCTCATCCAGATTGGACTTAGGCTTGTTTTCAATGTCCTCTACTTCTCTGACGATTTTCGCGGGTATGATATCTTTTTCTTCTGAATCACTATCCTTTGGTTGCATTGTCTCATTGCATGTCACAGTCATTGGTTCATCCAGACAGGGAATAGTAATGTTGTATAGATAAAAATATGAGAGAAAAATGATAACAACAAATACTGATTCATTGAAACATAAAAGTGATTCTCAATAATTTAAACAATATTTTGGAATAATGGGGATTTTATTTTTATATAGAAAAAATGCAAAAAGGAAATCATTTAGAAAATAAAATAAACAGTGTTTGTTCAGCCTCGCTACCCCGGGACTCATCGGGCCCTGGATGGTCTGACAGTCCAGTTTCTGAGGAACGATCCCTTGCTTACAGCTTGGATGGTAGGGCCTTCCTTCTCATCCTCCTCCTCAATGATGACACAACAATCCATATCCTCTTCTTCCAAGAATAAGTTCCTTAAGGCTGCTAATGTTTCTTCCTCCTTTCGTCCCCCTATGACGTCAGCTTGCTGGAAAGTCTGTTCCAGATGCGGTATGGGCTACTCCAATGGATAGTAGGGACCGTGCCATGGTGGCATCCAGTCATCGTACTCTTTCCAAGTGTACTGGTATCCTAGGCCACAGTAGTTCCGTGGCGCTTTAGCCGTATTGGCTTGGAAATTCCTTTAATATTATTACCTAGCCACTTGCGGGGTTCTTGTCTGCTCCAATTCATTATGCTTTCAATGTTACTACTCCACCACTTATCCTTGTATATTGTGTTGATCCGTTCGATGTGGTGGTAAGTTTCTCCACCAATCCTTCTTCTACCTTCAGTTACCAGGATAGTCTGGAGACTGTAGATGGGGTTGCTCCCTTCCCCATGGATAATGACTTCCTGATGATTCCACTCGAATTTTATCGCCTGATGCAAAGTTGAGGCCACATCCCAAGCGACATGTATCCATGGTCGTCCTAGTAACAGATTATAAGACGCGGATATATCTAACACCTGAAATTCAACCTCAAACCATGTAGACCCCATTTGTAAATAGAGACTGATTTCTCCAATGGTGGACCTTTGAGACCCATTGAAAGCTTTTACATTCATAGATCATTCTCGTATTTCGTACAGTCCCTTGCCCAGCCTCTTTAATGTTGTCAATGGGAAAATGTTAAGGCTAGACCCTCCATCAATCAGAACCATAGTAATGAAGTAATTTTCACATTGCACGGTAATGTGCAGTGCCCTGTTGTGACTCAAACCTTCCGGTGGTAATTCATCCTTATGGAAAGTAATCTTGTGAATTTCTAATACATTCCCCACCATGTTAGCCATCTCTCCGCTTGTGATGTTGTTAGGTACATAAGCTTCATTCAACACTTTCATCAGAGCAATCCTATGTGCTTCTGAATTCTGCAGCAATGATAATATGGATATATGGGCCGGAGTCTTATTCAGATGATCTATGATCGAGTATTCCCTGGCTTGTACCTTCCTCCAGAGGTCATCTGGTCTTGTCTCAATGACGGAAGGTCTGTTAGAAGTCTATTTGCTGGATTCTTCCAAGAATTTAGGCATGTAGACCCTTCTAGTCCTGGTCATCCCCTGTGCAGCACCAGCTTCTTCTACCTTGACCTTTCCCTTCCTTCTAGCTTCAGCTACGTAATCCCAGGGCAAAACATTAGTGTTGAAAGGAGGCGTAGTTGATACTTCCACTGTAATTAGTGTGGCTACCTTTACTTCGAATGGAACAAGAGTCGCTGCAGGTGGTGTTATTTCAACCTCGAATGGTGCGGACGTATTTGTAGGCGGTGATATCTCCAACTAGAACAGGACTGATGTAGTCACCTCAACCTCTCCTGACAGTTGTGTCGGCACTATGATGGGATTGAGTGTAACTGCTGGCTTTTTGGGGTCATCACCTTCTTTGATTAACCCGATTGACCCTTCTGGGTCCCCATGTGATCACATTGACACCTCCACCCATGTGATCTGGGAGGGAGTTATTGCGGATATTAGGAGCATCTTCCTTTGCCTGGATGATTTTATTGTCGATCAGAGCCTGGTCTTATCCTTCAACGAGCGGCATTCATCGATGGTATGTCCTTTCATGCCGGAATGGTATGCACAGGTTTTGTTCGGATTGACCCATTGAGATGGATTCTCTGTGGTCACTGCATGGATAGGGGTAATGTAACCAGCAACTTTTAACTTTTCATACAGCTGGTCAATGGGTTCGGCAATGGCGGTATATTGTTTGGGTAGCTTGCGATCAAAGTTGGGTCGAGGTCTTGGAAAATTTCGGCGAGCTGGAGGTGACTGAAAGTGGGACGGTTGGGAGTTGTATGTGTGATAGGCAGTGGCTGGTTGGGAATATCTTGGAGATGTGGGTTGATATGTAGGTGGAGGTGATGATTGATATCTAGGTGAAGGTGACGGTTGATATGTAGGTGGAGGTTCTTGGTATGCAAGTGGAGAGGTTCGATATGTCAGTAGGGATTTAGGTCCCTGTGCAACCATTACTGCTCCTACGTCTTTCTTCTTGGATATACCACCGGACTGCAGTGCTTTGTTGGTATCTTGTAGTGCTTAAAAATTTGTAACCATCCCACTCTTGATGCCCTCTTCAATCCTTTCACCCATCTTGATGATGTTAGAGAACTTGTGATTTTCAATTACCATCAGTCTTTCATAATATTGCGGGTCCTGTGCCCTGACGAAGAATTTGTTCATCTGTTCTTCATCTAATGACGGCCTAACCTTGTCCGCTTCTGACCTCCAACGAGTGACATACCCGTGAAAGATTTCAGTGGGTTTCTTCTTGAGATTATGGATGTAAAATATGCCCGGCGCATTTTCTGTGTTGAACCTGAATCGGTTCATGAAATCTGAGGCCATACTCTCCCAATTAGGACACTTCTTGGGGTCCTGGATAATGTACCAAGACAAGGCATCCCCTGTGAGGCTCCTCATGAATAATTTCATCCGAATCTTTTCGTCTCTTCCAACTCCGACCAGTTTGTCACAATAGGTCCTCAAATGGACCCTGGGATCACCAGTACCATCGAATATCTCGAACTTGGGAGGTTTGTAACCCTCTGGTAGTTCTACATCAGGCTGTATACAAAGATCTTCATAGTTCAATCCTTCGATCCCCTTACCTCATTCCATGTTTTGAACTCGGCTAGTCAATTTTTTGAGTTCTTCGGCCAAGTTCATGATAAGCAGGTCTTTCTCACTGGATTTCAGTGTGTAAGAAATGGGTTGGGTGGAGTGAGGTAGAGTCTCCACGTATATGGGGTTGTTCTGGTGGCCTGGTGCTTGAGCATAGAGGTGATCGTTGGTGGAATTTTGTGGTTCAGGAGCGATTGATAGGGTGTTTCGGGGGGTATGTCAGGTGTTTTGTTGGTGTTGTGGTGGGAGGGTTGTGTTTTGTGGTGGAGTTTTATAGTGGTGAGTTTCATGAGGGTTCTGTTTATTGGGGGTATCTGAGGTGGTGCGGGGTTTTGAGTGTTCGGGTGGCTGATATCCGAAACATTAAGTGAGAAGGACAAGTTCGCTAGGTTCCGAACATGTTCAAGTTCCCCCTGAAGTTTCATTAGCCTTTGTTCAAGTTTTGACACATCATCATTCTGGACCTGAGTACCCCGACTGTCAGAAGCTCCTGTATGTTCAACTGGTGTTGTGTTTTCCTTTCCGATGTTACTCAAGTCTTCCATGTTGCCTTTGTCTTTGCCTTTAGGTGGACAAGGAGGAAAAGAAGGTGGAGGGACCCTGGATCTTGTATGATATGATGATGATGCCAGAATGCACGAACCAACCTTTGGGGAAGGGGAATAATCAAATAAGTAAAATAAAAACAAAAGGTAACAAGTCAGTGAGGATCATGAGAAAAATATTTGCAGTATTTAAACACATATTGCAGAATTGTAAACATGCGTCTTAATTTGGGAGCCTCGTTGTGCCCGAGGTAGGCCTAGCGATAAGTTTATTTGGGGAACTTAGATGCCAAAATTCCTCATTTCATTAATGTAAATAGGTGAATCCCAAAACGATACTAAAATAACAAATAGAAAATAAGTCACTAATGGCACTCGGCCTTATTACATATATGAAAGCAAAAAGGTAAATCTAGCCTATTTTGTCCTAGAATGACCTTCCCCATATTCGATATTCTTGATTCCATCGAACAAGTTCACCAGCTCGCGTAGTCCCAGCAACAGATATGCTCTAGCCAGGTGTCCTCCTTCATTCCCCTCAGCGTTCTTGCAATCCTCGATCCTTTTGATGACTTTGCCTTCTAACTCCACTATACCTCGCTCTAGATATTCCAGCTTCCTATTTGAGAGGACAACCATCTCTTTCCATTCCTCGATCAGCCTCTTGTTGGTCTCATGTATTTCCCGGTGTTCGTTCTCGGAATCGCGGATCCTTTTGGGCAGCCGGTTGTACTTGACCTGAGCCTCAGCATCCTCATCTATGATTCTATTGCCTCGGCTGATTCCCGGCCTCACTATCTCGTCCAAGTTTTCTTCCAGCCATGCCTGGTAAGAAGGTGCACATCCTGCATGGTACCTGTCTTGTTCAATAGTATTCTTCTCCATGATGATTTTGCAGTGCCACATGTGTTCAGCTTGGCACTTGTAGGGGACGTCGTTGCCCTGGAAATTCGCTCTGAAGTCACCCATCTTGGCAACCCTTGGTACAACTTGTTTTCTGCCTGCCTGTCTCATGACACGGAGAGGAACATAGGGATATATACCTCTCAACCCTATCAGCACTAAGTATGATGCATCCCTGGATCTGATGATAAATTCGTCCGTCGGGAACCACTCGAACATCCATTGCACCTGTTCATCGGTTAGATTATCCAAGAATTCCACACACTCCTTGGCGGTTTCCGGCTTAGCAAATATGTACGGAATGTAAGTCATCCGCTTGGGGTGATGGAAAGCAATATGATCATTCCAAGCCCTTCGCGGAAGTTCTTGGCGATATTGTCCCTTTTGAAGGTGTTCCAGGAGCCATAACTACAGCAACAGGTTACAACCCTCAAAATTTTTAACTCCTCTTTGACAATGCTCCAAGGCTCGGTAAATATCAGCTAAGATCATAGGGACAATGCTAAAGGTGTTCCCATGGATCCCTTCCATCAAGGCCCTGGTTACCATGGCTAGCCTGGTATGAATCTTTTCCTTCTTTGTCGAGAATACTATCAAGCCCAAAAAGCAAACGATAAACACGAATACCCTGCGGTGGATGTGACCCAGAGATGTGATGGAAAACTCGTCATGATAGGTACGGTATGATTTGTTGTGTTTGTATCTTTCCTACAAGTACTTGAAAGGTATGTAAGATTGTTGCAAACACTCCAATTCAGCATTCTTCTTCAACACCATCATTTTCGAAAAACCTTTGCCCGTGCAATTCTCAAGTACCAGCAACCCAGGGCTTTCCCAAGCTATCCCAGAAAGTCCTCCTATTTCTTCTAAGAGCGACGTCATTTCAATATTTCCAAAGCGGAATACAGCTCTTTCACTATCCCAAAACAAAGCGGCAGCCTCAATCAGCATGTTGTTCGGCTGGATGTCCAGAAGAGAAGGTAAATTTCCCAGATGCTTCCTCACGTGTTTCTTATCACTTGAATCTCCCCACCTGTCTAGGAGCATTGGTGGGATATTGCTGACCATATCGAATCTGGGGACCTCATGCCTCGTTTTCTGCAAGATAAAAATGGTTAGGCCCTTCCCCTACCAGGCTCGACTATCTATACACTTATGATTAGCATACAGGCATTTAGTTCTCCAAATTAATGCATAGAACGTGATCGTGTCCGTTGGGATTATAAAAACCCCAGTGGACTTTTGGATAAGGCTGTCTTAAAGGGTTTTTGTGTGGACGACACATTAACCTAGCTAGGTTTGACCATGATGCATGCACAATATAACAAGAGTAAGGTTTCTATGAGGTTTTAGACTGGTAACCCCGAGCGGACAACTCGAGGGGGAAAGGCGCGGAACCATCGACTGCACCGCTAATCGACTGGTTTTACTGCAAATAAGACTTTACAAATTTAGGGGGTGATATTAAATGGAAGACCGCAACCACTCATCAAGCGTTGCTTTAGAATTTGTATAGGCACGAGTGGAATATGATGTTGAGCATGATTATGAAGCAATAAGCAATAAACATGTTGTCACACATTTGCACATTATGAAAGCGATACTGTTGGTTGATTTCCCAGTGCACACGCAAGTGTACGTGGTCGACAAGTAATATAGGAATT
>ML354419.1:2069-20131 GCA_005239505.1 Nicotiana paniculata
TGAAGTTTTTTCAAGAATCAGATAGTTAGTGGATGGGTTTGGTTGTCGAAAAAGCTGATGATATTGCCGGTGTTGGGTTTCTGGTGCAGGGAGTGTAGACCGCACAAAATTGGTGCGGACCGCGGTGGAAATTTCGCGGGCCGCGGAAGAGAGAAGGCGGCCGCGGTGGATTTGTACGGACCGCGGAAGGTATGGTTCAGGGTCAGCGACCGCGACAGGAATTCACGGACCGTGGTGAGGAGTGCGCGACCGAAACAGAATTACGTGGACCACGGTGAAGGTTCAGAGAGTGCACTGTAAATACAAGAATTAGGGCTTTATTTTACATTTTGGACCCAGGGAGCTCGGTTTGTGGCGATTTTTTGAAGTTTTTTCAAGAAATTCATCGGGTTAGTGATTCTAACTCGAATTTGATTAATATACATGAATATATCACTGGTTTCATCATTTGATTAGTATTTTGAGGTGGAAATTTGTGAAAAATTATAGAAACTTCATAAAATAAATTTTTTGAATTTGAATGTCGATTCGAAGTCGGATTTTGATAAATTTGATATGGTTGGACTTGTGAGTGAATGTGTTTTCTAGTTTTGTAATTTTTGTCGGATTTCGAGACATGGTCCCGGGGGCCAGGTTTGAATCGAATTCGAGATTTTTGGTCTAATTTTATAATTTTCATATGGGATTCATTCCTTTAGCGTATATTGATGATAATATACTGATTCTGGATAGATTCAGAGCGTTTGGAGGCCGAGTCGAGCGGTAAGGGCATCGGGAAGTAAGATTTTGGCTTTATTGAGGTAAGTAACACTTTCAAACTTGGTTCTGAGGTTCGAAACCCCGGGCTATGTGTTATGTGATTAGTATTGAGGTGACGCGCATGCTAAATGGTGGGCGTGCGGGCGTGCACCGTGAGAATTGTGGCCTGTTTCATTCCACGACACCGCTTAGTGATTCTTTCTTGCTGATATCCGTGTTTCTATCATGTGATTAAGTATATGTCCTGTAACTCATGCTAGATATCCTGTTAGGGCTTCACACCGATACTGCTGAGATCCGAGTGGTCGTCTCTTGCGGTCATCTCATTTGTGTGATTGATATTCTGTATTCAGTCTTATTCATGCATATAATATCATGTCTCAGTCTCAGTTGTTATTAATTGGCACATCATATCATTGTTTCGGGCTAGTTTCATGGCATTGTGACCCGTGTGTGTGAGACTGGAGAGTGATTACTGAGTGAGGCCGAGAGCCTGATTATGACTGACAATTATGGGATCGGGCTACACGCCGTATCGGTTATGTTGATAATTGTGATAGCGCTTGGACTTTAGGAGCCCCTCCGGAGTCTGTAACACACCCCCAATGAGCACATATGATATTATTGAAGGATGCATTTCCCTAGAAATGGATTTGTCCGAAGTATTGATACCTGGATATGGATTTCTCCGCAGGGTTGGATTACCCTTTTTTCTCGGTATCTAGTGACTATATAGTCAGCATTGAGTATGTTCCGGGATGGATTTTCTTGGGCCAGATGACCATATGCGGTACCGAGTGGTTGAGTACATGAGAGTGGGAGTACATGGTACATTTTCATGCATTATTTGCATTATCACTTAGAGATATGCGAAGGTTATTACTTTAGATTGTTCATATTTGCATTTACATTACTTCCTGAGCTGAATACGTGAATGGAAAGCATGTCTACTTTACTGTAAAATTTGGTTTTCGTTATCTGTTAAGGTTTAGTTCGTCACTACCTATCAGTCCACAGTTTGGACTTGTTACTTACTGAGTTGGTGTACTCACATTACCCCCTGCATCTTGTGTGCAAATTCAGGTATCTCAGGCCACGGTAGCGGCTGTTGACTACTCCAGTCGCGGATTATCATCGGAGATAGCGAGGTAGCTGCCTGGCGATCGCAGTCCTGCCTTTCTCCTTTCCTTATCCTCCTTTTTGTGTATTTTTTTTGGCTATTCCTAGACAATGTTGTCTTGTTAAATCTCAGAATAGAAGTAGTATTGTCTCATGATTTAGTGACACCTGATGTCGGGGTTTTATTTTCCGCATTATGGTTTTAGTTTATCTCTTTTATTAAAATTTCAGTTTGAAAAGGCTTTTACCTAATTTTTAATAAAAAATCAAATTGTTTGAGAGTGTGTCAGCTTGCCTAGTTCCACGATAGGAACCATTATGATTGGATTGGTTTTTAGTCATGATACCCGAGGGCTTGGGTAAGTTTCAGACGTGTGTTGGAGTGTTTGATAGAGTTTAGGTTCTGCTGGTTTAGCACAGATGCTTCAGGTTTCGCATATGCGAGATACATATCACATTTGAGAGATGGGATCTGGTAGGTTCGCATTTGTGAACATTTTGTTCGGTTTTGCTATGGGTATTTGCGCTAGACAGTTGTAGCATTTGTGATCAATTTGATCACTTTTGCGATATGTCCACAGTTCGCAATTACGAACAATTCGTTGCATTTGCGAAGACAACAGGGCTATGAGGGTCTTCGTTTTTGCGATGACAATAGGGATGTGAGGGTCTTCGCTTTTGCGATCATTTTCTCGCATTCGCGGTGGTCGCATTTGCGAAACCCAGGTCGTATTTGCGACACCTGCGACTGGACATAAGAGCCGAGGGACGGGATTTTAGTCTCATTTTTATATCTTTGAACCCTAGACTCGATTAGAGGCGATTTTGAAGAGGAATTTTCATGTACAATCATTGGGTAAGTGATTTTGATGAATTTTCAACTATTTTACTTATATATGAGATTTAATATCAAATATTGTGAGAATCAAAGTGAAAATTTGAGAAATTTTGTCTAAGTTTTGAACTAGACTTTGTTTATTATATTAAATATTAAATTAAACAAAATTCTTATTATTAAAACTAATAAAATAAACCCTCGAATCACTAAATATATAAGGATTTGGGTTTTGAGAGTCGATTTGGACTCAGATTTTGAAACAAAACACATATATAGACTCGTTGGCCATGGTAGTTTCAATCTACCCTTGGACTCGAGTTTTGACTGGGGGGGTCCGGGGTTGACTTTTGTTGACTTTTGTTGACTTTTGAGGAATTATGCAAAGGTCGTAGCTTTATTTAACTGAATCGATTTCTCTTGTATTATTTGATGTTATTAAGTTGATTTTGGTTAGATTGGAGCCGAGCAAAAGTGAATTATAAAATGAAAGGCTATTTTAGAGTATTGATTGAGGGATTTTGATGTAAGTATCTTACCTAACTTTGTGTGGGAAAACTTCCCCGTAAGGATTGGTTTGTTTGCACTATTTGAACTACATGAAAGACGTGTACTCGAGGTGACGAGTGTGTACACGGCTTTATATGCCAAAATTTGACTGGTTTAGACTCTTAGGATTCTTATGAACCCTAAATTGAAGTTGCTATATCATATTATGTCCTCCATTGTTAAATTCACTCTTATATGCCTTATTTGAGGTTATTGTCTTATGTCCTATCTTTTGTTGCCAAATATACTCATACATGTTTTAAATATAATTGTTGCCTCTTTATTGTTACATGTTATCTCTTTTGTGGTTGATTATCCTTAATTGAAGTTATTTTCACATGATATCTCTTCCATAGTTGATTATCCTTATTTGAAGTTGATGTTACATGTTATCTCTCTTATTATTGAACTACTCTTACTTGAAGTCATTATGACTTGTATGTCTTTCATCGTTGAGCTTATTCTTCTGTTTCATTATATTGTTGTAATTCTTGTGTTGATTTACTTGTCCTACCATCTTGCTATGGTTGTTCTTTTTGTACCACGGGCTATGGGTGGTGTGGTATTGGAATTGTTGTTATGAAAACGTTGTGGTATATGGGCATATGCGGTGCAGGTTGTTATATTTTTGGTGCATGTAGTATTGTTGAGAAGATTGTCAGGTTGTTCGCACGTGAATTGTCCGTTATGTTGTTATTATTGATATTTTCACATGCAGTGTGACAAGGCGGGCTATATATGTTGGTTTGCGCATGCGGCGAGACAAGGTGGGATAATTATTATGTGCATGTGGTGAGACAAGGCGGGGATTTACTTTATTATTGCGCACGCGGCGAGACAAGGGGGGTTATGCCGGGGATGATTTGTGATGGCCTAGGGGAATTTTTATTGATGATATTTGTGTGGTGGTGTGCCTACCTTGTGTGAGTCATGGATATTACGGTTTTGTTGAATTGTTTCTATGTGCCATTCGGTGTCTTTGATCTTACTTGTTGACTCGAGCTGTGATAGTACACTTGTACAAGCATACAATGTGATCTGTTACTAATATCAGTCCAAGAATATGAACCTTGATGTTTCTTGATCATTTACATGTATTCTTGTATACATGCCTTCTGTGCATGAGTTGTATTATTGGCACATGAGTTGTTCATGAAGATATGAGATATCTCTACTAATGACACATGAGTTCTCCGTGTGTATGAGATATATTTACTGTTAGCACGTGAGTTGCCCATGCAGATATGAGATATTAATGGTATTGGCACGTTATTCGTTCGTGGATCACGTGAGATGTCCATGAGGTTATGATTGGTAATGTGGGCATAAGATTCCAAGTGATTAGTGTTCGTGATTTAGGATTCGTGATTTGTGATTAAGAGGCGTGGTACCTCGGGGTAATTCTTGTATAAACCTTGTGTGAGAGCGGTTGATTATTGGGTTTTTACTTGTTTTTATTACTTGGTTTCACTAGACTTTAACTGTATTCTGCTTACTTTACAGTGTTATTACCTGTTTTCTCCTTGTTGCCAATTGTTGCTTCTATTTTCCATTTGCAAGTATTGTATTGTTATTCTTACCATGTTTAGCTTACATTGATGTTGTTCCCTGTTAGTTTTATATTCATACTTGAACAAGTTATTACGTTTAGTAGGTATCTTGACTGTTCTTCGCCACTATTCCACCAAGGTTAGTCTTGATACTTACTGGATATCGCTGTGGTGTACTCATGCTACGCTTTCTACTCATTTTTTTTATATCTAGGTACCTTAGAGTGTGTTGGTCACTAGTTAGCTGACTGTGAGTTGCGGTGGAGACTTCAAGATATACCTGCCATTGCGTTCACAGGCCTCAGATTCACCTTCTAAAGCGTTATTTAGTTATTGTTTACTTCTATTCCAAATAGTGATGTATTTGATATTCTTTCTTAATCTTAAAAAGGCTTATAATTTGTACTACTGATTTTGGGATGTTATGTATCTACTTTGGATTGTTGGTTTTGTATAGAATTTTCGGTTCATGTTTAATAATTAAGTAGTTTAAGTTTATTGATAACTCCCGATGCGCTAGGCTTACCTGGTCCTAGTGACTAGGTTCCATCACCATTTCTAAGGAGGGATTTTGGGTCGTGACAAGTTGGTATCAGAGCTCTAGGTTCATAGGTTTTATGAGTCATAAGCAAGTTTAGTAGAGTCTTGTGGATTAGTACGAAGACGTTTGTGCTTATGTTCGAGAGGCTAAAGAACTATGTAGAAAACTTCACTTCCTTCATTCCTATCGTGCGAGTTTATTGATTTCAGGGTTTGAGCCTTGTAATTCTATTCTCTCACAGATGGTGAGGACACGATCTAAAGTTACTGATGACTCTGCCCTAGATCCAGTGTTGCTAGGGGCCTGGGCAGAGGCAAAGGAAGAGACCGAGGAGGAGCATGTGCTACAGATAGAACACCTGCCAGAGAAATAGCTGAGGAGCCACCAGTAGCTTCGCTTAGGGGGCAGGCACCGGAGGCGCCTGTTGCTACCCCTGGACTTCAGGAGACTTTAACGCAGTTCCTGAGCATGTTTGGTTCATTGGCCCATGCGGGATTGATTCCAGTTGCATCAACTACTTCATAGACCGAGGGAGGAGCTCAAACTCCCGCTGCCCGTACCTTAGAGCAGCGGGTCCGCACAACCTACTATTCTGGTTCAGCTTGAGGTTAGGCTAGGGGCATTAGAGGGGGAGCATACGAGGCTTGGGAGGGTCAAGAAATATCATCCTCCTACTTACAGTGGCCTAGCTATTGAGGATGCACAAGTTCTCTAAAGAAGTGCCTATGTATCTCTGCACCATGGGTATTGCAGAGACGAGCGGAGTTGCTTTCACTACGTTATAGTTGTTTTTAGCAGCATATTAGTGGTGGAAGGCTTATGAGGAGGGTAGGCCAACAGATGAAGCGCCACCCACTTAGACTTAGTTATCAGAGATATTTTGGGGAGAATTTTTTCTCCAAACCTTCCGGGATGCGTGGCGCACAGAGTTCGAGTAGATACACCAAGGAACTATGATAGTATCAGAGTAAGCCATCAGATTCAGTTAGTTGTCCTGTCACGCACCTACTTTGGTTTCTACTGTTCGACAGCGATTCTGAAGTTTCATTGAGGGGCTCATCTCTGGTATCTGATTCAGCATGGCTCGGGAGTTGGAGATGGATGTTCAGTTTCAGCAGGTTGTAGAGATCGCTCGCAGGTTGGAGGGGATGCGGGGCGAAGAGAGAGAGGGCGGAGAGGCTAAGAGGCCTTGTGGACCGGGAGGATCTATCGATCCCTATTTTGGAGGAAAGGTGTATCATGGTAATGGTTTTGTTGGTCAGCCAGTTCAATTTGCACTTTAGGATTCACGTGGTGCTTAAGATATCCATGGGTCCCAAAGTACTCGTATCGGACAACTTCCACAGCCACATCAGCGGAGAGATTGCTTTGAGTGTGGGGATACTATCCCCATGGTGAGAGATCGTCCCAGACTTCGGACGAATGTGTCACAGCAGGGTATTCAGGCTTTGAGTTCCGCCCAAGTTGCTGCTATACCTGCAACCAGCTAGGGGTTGAGGTCAGACGGGTAGAGGTCGTCATAAAGAGGGAGACCGGTCCCATTGTTATGCTATTCCTGGTTGGGCAGAGGTCGATGCACTAGATGATGTCATTACAAGTATGGTTTCAGTTGATTATAGAGATGCATTTGTGTTACTTCGATCCGATCCCATTTATTAGCAAGATTCATCCCACCTTGCTTCAGATATGGTTGTATTTTGTGATTCTTGTACTATGTTCATGTGTTCATGCTAGTTGGGGAATTCTATTATGATAGCACGTGTATATCGTTCTGGTTTGGTTTCTATTGCGAGTAATGAGGCTTGGGTGGACTTTCTGTTAGTTAAATATGGCAGGTTTTGATGTGATTTCTAGATGGTTTGGCCCGACTTGTGATTTGGGTGCTCTGCAGGTATGGAAGTCTGTTATATGTTGTGGGTTTAGCTCTTATAGAGTGGTTTAGTTGCTGAGATGTTTATCTTACTCAAGATTCCGGGTGGAGGATGGGGACCTGGTGTTCTTTGTGGATAGGTGTGTTTGTACCGGTATATGCGCTGCGATGGGGTTATGTTAGGGTGAGATTCATCGTGGCCGTTGCGTGTGTATTGCTTCTTCCTGGAGGAATGGATCCGTAATACGATATCGGTGGGGAGTTGTGCTTGTTGGAACTGTTCGGTAGTTCTCTCATGTGTTTCTCTTTCCATATTTAGTCATTTTCGAGTTGTACTTATTGGGTTTAGATTGCGAGGAATGTGCCCAGGTGGTGTTGGGTGTGACTTGTTGGTTGGGTGAGTGGTTATGGGATCTTCATGTTCTGTTGCATCATTGTTAGTGTTGTGAAGGTCTAAAACAGGGTTCTAGCTGATATGAGGTTATTTACCGGTGCTGGATTTGATTATCAATAGCTATTGTGGGCAGAGTGTTTCTATAGGCATACAAGCGATGTATTACGCCGTGTGTTTATACCTTGTGGGTGTATGCACGGGCTATTGCAGCTGGTTGAGGATTTTATAGTGTGTTTATGTGAGAATCGGGTCCTTGATGGGTGTTGAAAATTGATTCTAAGGCTTATTGGCATGAGTGAAATGAATAATCTTCGGCCGAGATAAAGTTGTCGGGCCTAAGTGGATTGGGGTGGCGTAGGATCACCTGTGGTTATGTGTATGGTGAGTTTATACCGTGATTTGATGTCTTGGGAAAGACTCCTGGCACGTTCGAGGACGAACATTTATTTAAGCGAGGGAGAATGTAACGACCCGACCGATCATTTTGAGCATTAAGGTTTTGTTCAGTGGTTCGAGGTCTTGAGTGGCTTCATATTGTGTATTATGACATGCGTGCGTGGTCGGATTTTATTTTCGGATGTTTCGAGATGAATGATGAGTGATTCTCACTTTAGAAGCTTAAATTAAAAATGTTGACTGAGGTTTGACTTTTGTGAAAATAATCCCGGAACGGTGTTTTTATAGCTCCACTAGGTTCATATCATGATTTTGGACTTGGGCGTATGCCAGGAAGCAAATTCAGAGATCCGCAAGTTGATTTGTGTTGTTTTGCCGAAAATTGGCAATTTAAACGTTTAAAAACTCCTTAGGTTTGACAATACATTGACTCTATAGCTATTGTATTTGAATTTCTATTTCAGGGCCTGTAATAGGTCCGTTTTTCCATTTGGAACTTGTCTGCAAAGTTTGGCGTCATTCCGAGTTGATTTGATGGGAATTAGACGCGCGGTTGTGTTTTCAGAAGTTTTTGAGTTTCATGTTAATTTCATGTGTTTTAGAGGTCTAATTCATGGTTTCAGATGTTATTTTGATAGCTTGGTCTTGCGAGTGACTTCGTATTATATTTTCAGATTGGTGATGTTTGGTTTGGATCCTTGAGGGATCGAATGAGGTTCAGACACGTTTCAGAGTGTTTGATAGTCAGGTCTCGCATTTGCGAGAGATGGATCACATTTGCGAGATGGGGTCTGCTAGGTTCGCATTTGCGAACATTTTGTTCGCTTTTGCGATGGGAATTTGGGCTATCTAGTTGTCGCATTTGCGATCAATTTGATCGCTTTTGCAATATGTCCACATGTGAAAAATTCATGGGTGTGAGGGTCTTCGCTTTTGCAATCAATTCCTTGCATCTGTGGGGCTCGCATTTGCGACCGGACATACGAGGTGAGGGACGGCGGGATTTTAGTCTCTTTTTCATATCTTTGAACTCTAGAGTTGGTAGGAGGCAATTTTGAAGAGGGATTTTCATCTACAACCATTGGACAAGTGATTTTTATCAATTTCCAACTATTTTACATGATTATATATGAGATTTAACATCAAATTTGTGAGAATCAATGTGAAATTTTGAGAAATTATGTCTAAGTTTTGAAAAATAAGAATTTGGGTTTAGAATGTCGATCTGGACTCGGATTTTGAAACAAAGTACATATATAGACTCGTGGGGCTATGGGTAGTCGGAATCTACCCTTAGACTAAGGTTTTGACCGGACGAACCCGGGGTTGACTTTTGTTGACTTTTGAGGAATTAGGAAAGGATCGTAGCTTATTTTATTGGAATTGATTTTCTTGCAATATTTGATGTTATTAAGTTGATTTTGGCTAGATTTGAGCCGAGCAGAGGCGAATTGTAAAGGAAAAGCTACTTTAGAGTATTGAATGAGAGCTTTTGAGGTACGTATCTTACATAACTTTGTGTGGGGAACTATCCCATGTGGATTGGTTTGTTTGCACTAATTGAACTACGTGAAAGACGTATACTCGAGGTGACAAGTGTGTACACGGCTTTATATGCGAAAATTTGACCGATTTAGACTCTTAGGATTCTTATGCACACTAAATTGAAGTTTCTCTATCATGTTATGTCCTTATAGTTATTTTCATTCTTATATGCCGTATTTGAAGTTGTTGGCTTATGGAATATCTCTTGTTGCTAAATATACTCATACATGCTTTAACTGTAATTGTTGCCTCTTTATTGTTACATGTTATATCTTCCATAGTTGGTTATCCCTTATTGAACACATGCTATCTCTTCTGTAGTTGATTATTCTTATTTGAAGTCGATGTTACATGTCATCTCTCTTATTTTTTAACTACTCTTACTTGAAGTAATTATTACTTGTATGTCTTTCATCATTGAGCTTATTCTTCCATTTCATTGTATTGTTGTATTTTTTTTGTGTTGATTTACTTGTCGTATCCTCGTGTTATGGTTGTTATTTTTGTACTTGGTGTTGTTGATCCGTGGTTATGTGTGGTTGTGGGATTAGAAATGTTATGGAAACGTTATGGTATATGGGCACATGTAGTGTGGGTTGTTATATTTTTGGTACATGTGGTATTGTTGAGAGGATTGACAGGGTATTTAGCACGTGAGTTGTCTGTGTTATTGTTATTATTAATATTTGCACGTACGCGTGACAAGGCGGGTGATATATGTTGGGTTTGTGCATATGGCGAGATAAGGTGGGATAATTATTAAGTGCATATGGCGAGACAAAGTCGTCATTTACTTTATTGTTTTGTACGTGGCGAGATAAGATGGTTTATGTCGGGGATGATTTGTGATGGCCTGGGGGCATTCTTATTGATGATATTTGTGTGGTGGTGTTCCTACCTTGTGTGATTCATGCATATTACAATTTTGTTGTGTTGTTTCCAATGTGCCATTCGATGCCTTTGATATTACTTGTTGACTCGAGCTATGATAGTACACTTGCACAAGCATACACCGTAATCTGTCACTTATATAGTCCAAGAATATGAACCTTGATGTCTATTGATCATTTGCATGTATTCTTGTATACGTGCCTTTTGTACGTGAGTTGTGTTATCGGCATGTGTGTTAGTAGTCCGGATATGAGATATAACTACTATTGGCACGTGAGTTATCCGTGTGGGTATGAGATATTGTTACTGATAGCACGTGAGTTTCCCGTGCAAATATGAGGTAATAGTATTGGCACGTGAGTCATCTGTGCAGCACGTGCGATGTCCGCGCGGTTGTGTTTGGTAAAGATGTCAAGTGATTAGGGTTCGTGATTTGGGACCTGTGGTTTCTGATTATGAGGTGTGGTACCTCGGGGTAATTCTTGATACACCTTGTGTGAGAGCGGTTGATTATTGGGGTGTTACTTGTTTTCCTTACTTGGTTTCGCTGGACTTTAACTGTTTTCTGCTTACTTTACGGCGTTATTACATGTTTGCTCATTGTTGCTAATTGTTGCTTCTAGTTTCCATTTACAAGTATTGTATTATTATTCTTAACATGTTTACCTTACATTGGTATTGTTCCATGTTAGTTTATATTCATACCTGTACAGGTTATTATGTCTAGTAGATGTCTTGACTGTTCCTCGTCACTACTCCACCGAGGTTAGTCTTGATACTTACAGGGTACCGCTGTGGTGTACTCATGCTACGCTTGCTGCACATTTTTGTGCAGATCTAGGTACCTCAAAGTGTGCTGGTCATTAGTTAGCTGACTATGAGTTGCGGTGGAGACTTCAAGGTATACCTGCCGTTGCGTCCGCAGGTCTCGGAGTTACCTTCTTAAGCTTTATTTAGTTACAGTTTACTTCTATTCAAAACAGTGATGTATTTAATACTCTTAGTTAATCTTAGAAAGACATATGACTTGTACTACCGGTTTTGGGATGTTGTATATCTACTTTGGATTGTTGGCTTTGTATAGAAATGTCTGGTTCTTGTTTAATAATTAAGAAGTTTAAATTTATTGATAAATCCCTATGTGTTTTTACGTAGTCTTAGGAACTAGGTTCCATCATGACTCCTAAGGAGGAATTTTGGGTCGTGACAAAACTAGAATTGGATTTCTTAAAAGCTTTTAAGGGATGTCTCATACACGTTTTCATGGAAGCAGCTACCTCGAGAGAGTTGGTACGACTTTAAAGAGCAACTTCTTGGTATCAAAATGGATCATTTGTAATAGTTTCAGAACAATGAACAATATCTTTCTGACTGTTTATTTAGTTAATGTCACAACCCCAATTTTCTCTTTGTAGGATGTCGTGATGGTACCTAGTCTTTGAGACTAGGTAAGCCTAACATACATGCAATATTAACTGAGAATTTATAAAGAACCTTCAAATGACTCAACCACTATCATATAAAGAAACTCCGTAACTCAATAGAACACAAATTTCCAAGATCCGGCGAATACAAGTCACAAGCTCTATAAGATGGTATTGAACATCCCTATACATCAATGTCTGTAAAAGGATAAGAAAAGAAAATAGTCTAGATAGAGGGTGACTCTGAGGCCTACGGACGCTGGCAAGTATACCTTGAACTCTCCAAACTGGGCTCGTCTGACTGGTGCCTAGTGTGGTAAGAGGTACTTGGATCTGCACAAAATAATGTGCAGAAGCGTAGCATGAGTACACCACATCGGTACCCAGTAAGTTCCAAACCTAACCTTGGTAAAGTAGTGGCGAGGTCAGTCAAGACCCTATTGGAATAAATAAGAAAATGAACAGGTATATAATAGTGTAATAATGATAACAATAGAAATGAGACAATAAATAAATATACCGAAAATAACTACACTGAACAAAGGCAAATAATGCATCACAGAAGAAAACAAGGAATCCTTTGACATGAAACAAAGCAACAGAACACATGTGAAGTAATATGAAAGTATCAACAAGAATCACTACCGAGGTACCACCTCGTAGTCTCAAATCACAAAATATTTCACAATCTTTCCTTATATCACCGTGGGAGCGTTGCATTTAGTTTTGAAAAATATTTTTCCCGAAATAGCTTCCCGCGTTTTAGCCGACCTTATCACACCGCTTGGATTCAAGTAGTTCCCCTACTAGAAACACGTGTATCAAGCCCCCCTTATCTTACCGCATGCTTTTCAACCCCAAAGCCTTATATCATCACATGCGTATCAATATCACAACTTATCACAAATCGCACCTCAAGTGCCCAATATCACAACTTGCCAAAAAAATCAACAATAACGGTGTTTTCACAATAAATGGCCCATGGCTCAACCACAATGTACACAAGAGTCTCAACAATAACAACCGGAAGTGAATAACTCAACAAGAACAGTATTTCATAACTTAACACTTTGCCTCAATGTGAATCACGAACTTTATAACTCAATACCAACTTCAACAACAAGATATTCCAAGAATAACAACTTCAAATAAAGAACTCAACGGTTAAATAATGAATAAGGAATTGAGGAAACAAGAACTTCAACTAAACATGTAGAGAAATTAACAAGTAAGAGATAAGGCAAGTAGAGCATGTAAAGATAGACTAATGGTGATGGATATAATATGTTACGGTAACTCAATTAAAGAAATGAAAGGAATCTGCATTGCTAAAATAGAGAAATTGTTGTTTTAGACTTCAATACCGCACAAGAAGATAGGATACTTTGTGTGGTACCCAATTTTCGAGTGCTGTCTCAGTAGAAGAACCTGGTTCTTCTTGGTGTTCCAACTACTAATGTTGCAGAATAATAAGAAGCAGTAAAGTAAAAACACAGAGATTCTTACGTTGAAAACACCTGGCTCAAAAGGTGAAAAAACCACGCCCTACTCCTCAGTAGGATTTGCTCAACTCTTCACTAAAAACTCTTAGCCAAACGGACTTACAAAATAAACTCTTTTGTAATCCTAGGACTAACTCTAATCCCTTTGTAGTAACTAGCCCCTAGATAATTTCTACACACCTCAAGTTAACTCTAACTTGAACAATGCGTACCTATTACAATTGCTTTTATGAAAGCTGAAAGATACAATATTAAAAACTCCTACTACAATCAACTAGACTCAATAATCAATCTGATGGAACTGGTTCTTCTAGTTAAACTGTAGCCTTTGCATCACACAATGATTCTGCTAGCAAAAATAACTCTGGGAATTTTGCTTTCAGAATTTGATTCACTTCAGCTTTGTGCGTGTTTTTCCAGTAGAAATACATCAAGTATTTATAGAGTCAGTCGTTGAGCTTGTCTTCCAATTCTAGTTCAATTCTACCTGGGTGAACCAATTCGAACCAAACTCAACTTCCTTTCTTTTGTTACTTTCCTTGCTGAATTCGACATCAATTAATCAGATCAGTTTGCAACCTTTTCGCATTAGGAGACGATGTCTTGGTTCATTGATATTTCATATTCAACACATCTCCTAAGCATATATGGTTCATGTGCCAGCTAGTTAGTTCAAGTTGTATGCTCTGATGGACCTGGTTCAACTGGTCAGCCTTTTGTCAATCTTCAAAACTATGCAGTGACATGGGTCAACAAATTCCCCCTTTTTGATGATGACAAACTCTGTGCTTAATCTTTTATACACTTCAAAGAACTTAGTATTGTTTTAAGCATTAATCATAGAGAATCCAGGTTCATTAGATTATAAATATCACTTTAAACTTTTGTCTGCTTTAATAAGGTCCTCCAAGAATTTTTCCCTAGCCCCAGAAGCAACAGATTTTTGGGCAAGAACTTTAACACGACGATTCTTGGGGGCAGGAGTAGGGTTTGGAGTAGGTTCAGGAATGTGTGTGTTTTCAGGGGATGGTGGAATTTTTGGTGATTCAAAGTAGTACACAGATGGAGAATTGGAGACAGATTCAGAATGTCCTCCATCGTAATCACGATTTGGTGAGGATTTAGACGAAGAAGCTGGTGGAGGTGAAGACATTTTTATGCTTTGTTAGGAGAAAAGGACGATGCAAGTTTTGGGTTGTGCAGTATGAGTTAAACTTGGTTTAAGGGTAGCTTTATGAAGAGAGGAGTAATGGTTGCATTTTATAAGATATGGCCATTAATTTTACAATGGATAAAAATTTATTCAAGTGGAAGTCTAATAGTTGTAGGAGTGTCATTGATTTGACGGTTGAGGGTTCCCTATTTCTAGGCTAATTGAGTGTTGATATGACTCCTTGGAATGAGTTTATTTATGGATTGGTACAAGACTTAGGAAGGAACCAAATATAGATAGAATCATGCTCATGTGTGACAGTAATTGAATTACTATATGGAGAAGAGTACGTACCTTGTCAGTCAGATGAATCAGCATAGATGAACCAGGTTCATCCTATTAGAAATCTTTAAATTGCCTAAATTTACAAAGATATATAAACATTATTAGTATCTAGGGAATCATATTAATATATGGCACAAGAGTATGGCAATAAAGACATGATGCTGAACAATTATTAATCTGATTAAGTACCTAATTAAAATTTTCTAGCAAAAAAATTCATTTATAAAAATATATAATTTTTTTTTCAATCAAGTGATCTTAATCATCCCTAATTCCAGCCTGTTTCTCTCAAAATGCTCCCTACTAAGTGCTTTAGTGAATATATCAGCAATTTGATGATCAGTAGCACAAAATTCGATTGAGATCATTCCTTTTTCATAGTTATCCCTTAGGAAATGGTGTCTAACATCTATGTGCTTAGTCCTTTTGTGATGAACCGGGTTCTTCGTCATACTAATAACACTAGTATTATCACCAAAAATAGGAATGCATCCCACAGTAATACCAAATTCCATGAGTTGTTGTTTGATCCATAACAACTGGGCACAACATGAGGCTGCAACCACATATTCAGCCTCAGCAGTAGACAAGGCTACTGAATTCTGTTTCTTGGTAGCCCAAGACACAAGGCATGAACCCAAAAAGTGATCCATACCCGAAGTACTTTTTCTGCCAACCAAGAATCCTGCATACTCAGCATCAACATATCCTACAAGGTCAAAATGACTACCTTTAGGATACCAAAGGCATAAATCAGTGGTGCCTTTCAAGTATCTCAAAATTCTCTTTACTGCAGTGAGGTGGGACTCCTTTGGATTTGCCTGAAACCTAGCACACAATCCCACGCTGAACACAATATCAGGTCTGCTGGCAGTGAGATACAATAGAGACCCAATCATCCCTCTATATAGCTTCTGATCAACAGATGAACCAGGTTCATCCACATCCAATTTTGTAGTTGTGGCTATGGGAGTGTCTATTTCTTTTGAGTCTTCCATTTTAAACTTCTTGAGCAATTCTTTCACATACTTTTGTTGGTGGATCATTGTTCCATTTGGGTTTTGCTTAATTTGCAAGCCTAAGAAAAAGTTTAGCTCACCCATCATACTCATCTCAAACTCACTTCCCATTAGCATAGCAAATTCCTTGCTCAATTTTTCAGAAGTCGCCCCAAATATAATATCATCCACATATATTTGCACAACCAGGAGATCCTTACCCTTTTCCCTTAAGAACAAGGTACTATCAATTTTGCCTCGTTTGTACCCATGTTCTAGCAGGAGTTTTGATAATCGTTTGTACCAAGCTCTTGGTTCCTGTTTGAGACCATATAGATCCTTGTCGAGTTTGTATACGTGATCAGGTGACTCCTTGCTTTCAAAACCTGGAGGCTGCTTGACAAATACATCTTCCTTCAGATAGCCATTGAGAAAGGCACTCTTAACATCCATCTGATGAAGAGTGAATTCCATGTGTGCAGCAAATGCTATAAGAAGTCTGATTGCCTCCAGTCTTGCCACAGGGGCAAAGGTCTCATCATAGTCAATTCCTTCTTCTTGACTATATACTTGAACAACTAAGCTTGCCTCATTCCTTGTAACAGTTCCGTCCTCATCGAGCTTGTTCCTGAAGACCCACTTGGTGCCAAATACTGATCTGTCTAGTGGCCTGGGTACCAAGTGCCATACTTGACTTCTTTCAAACTGATTCAGCTCTTCTTGCATGGCATTTACCCAATCAGCATCTTGTAGGGCTTCCCCAATGTTCTTTGGTTCGATCATGGATAGAAAGGCATCAAACGCACACAGATTTTTCAAGGATGATCTTGTTTTGATTCCGGATGCCAAATCTGTTATGATGTTCTCAAGAGGGTGAGAACTCTGATATCTGTGTGGTTTAAGTACCAGTTGTTCATTCCTAGACGATTCCATGGTGTCTTGTTGCTGTGGAGCAAGATCAGGGCCAGGTTGCATATGTTGAATTCCCCCTGTCATTATGCTTGGGGTAGTTGAACCTGGTTCATCACCTGTTCCACCTTTCATGCTTGCTTCAGTGTGATCACTGCTTCTTACAAGTCCAAGCTCCTCATCTTCAGGTTCCTTACCAACCCCAATGATTTCACCTTTCTTTTTGTTTCCAAAGGAGACATTTCCTCCTTTAAGACTTTCAAGTGAAAGGAATTGTTCCATGTTCCAATTCATATGCTTTGAGCAGCCACTATCCAAATACCAAATCTGGCCGCCTCCTCTCACTTAAACCTACAAGAAGAATCAAAGGTTAGTCTTAAGAACCCAAACTAGTTTGGGTACTTTTCTATGAGAGAAGGGATAAATCAAATTTTTCTTGGCCCAATTTGGTAGCTAGTTTTTCCCTTTGAAAAACCTCTCATTTTTTTGACTGGCATGCTCTTTTGCAGTACACTCATATTTATAGTGCCTAGTCTTACCACAATGGGCGCAGGTTTTATTCTCAGGAAGAGTGAGATACTTGTTTTTGGGATCCCACTTGGGCAATTGACTTCCAAAGCCAATCCCTCTCATGTTGCTACTATGATTCTCTTGAAGCCATATCAGGGCGTCAGAGGATTTATTCCATTTACAGGTTCGATCTAATTCATGTTTGACTTTGCCAAGTTCTTCATTAAGAGTTCTTATTTGTTTGTCCTTGGCATACATCTTATCTTTTAATTTTCCCATGTTTTCTTCTAACATGATATGAGAATGATCAACAACTTTTTTACTTGATCCTAGATTTAGCTTTAAGTTTTCAGATTTTAGTTCTAGAATCTCAGTTTCAAGTGGATGAACCTGGTTCAACAAGTCAGTGTTTTCTTTTCAGATTCACTGACTCTGATTTCTAGGTTTATACACTTTGCTTTTAGCATTGCACATTATTTATATAGTTGATCCTTCTCCTTGGTTGTTTCCTCAGAATCATCTATGAAATCAAGTAGCAACTCAGAAAGTTTTTCCTTAGATAGGAACTTTACTTTGTTTTTAAGATGAGAGATACTTATCTCTGGTTCTTCATGTGATTCCTTGTCAGATTCTCCAATTGCCATGAGCGCCCGATCTTCAGTCTCCCCATCTTCTGATTCTTCATCTAAACTTTCTCCCCAAGCAGCAACTAATCACGCTCAACTATGTCTTATAAAAGACTAAGCGGGCGTTGCAAATATAATCCAGGGTA
>ML354421.1:0-58557 GCA_005239505.1 Nicotiana paniculata
GTTTCGAACTCAGTCAGCCTTCATTTATTGGCCACAATGTCCTTGATATACTTAGCATATTTGCGTACCTCTTGCAGAATGTCTACCAGTGGAATATTGATTCGTACCTGCTTCAATAGATAAAGAAACTTCTTGTATGCTGCATTATCTTTCACCTTTTGCAACCTTTGATGGAATGGAGGGGGTGGCCTTGCAACAAATGGTGGAGGTTTCTCAGCACTCGCTCCTTTGCTGGCTTATCTGATGCTTTCGGGTTGTCTGAAGTTGATTCAATAGTGGTTGGTCTCTCATCAAAATTTACCTGCTTTCTCTTGCTGGGCTGGACTATCTCCAATTGCTTCCTATTCCTCAATGATATAGCATTAACAAGTGCTTTAGGATTAGCTTCAGTGTCACTTGGAAGAGCCCCCGTTGGTCGGGTGTTTTGGGAACTTGCGAGTTGCCCCACTTGACTTTCTAAGTTTCTCATGGCTACAGTCTGGGCTTGGTGATCATCCATTATTTTTTGATTGAAATCAAGTTGGTCATTCATCATTCTCTTCATGATATCCTCAAGGCTTGTTGATGGTTCAGCCTGAGGTGGTTTGTACTGCTGTTGAGGTGCTGGATGCCTGTAATTATGCTGAGTGCTCTGATTTCCACCCCAAGAGAAGTTTGGGTGGTTTCTCCAGTTGGGGTCATAGATGTTTCAATATTGATTTGCTTGTCCCCTATTAGCGTTACCCACAAAGCAGACAGACTCTGGATTAACTGGGCATAACTCACTTGAATGACCCTCTCCACAGACTTCACAAAATACCTGAATCTGTTGCTAGTTGGGCCTGTTGCATTGGTTGAGATTGTTGCTTGTTAATGATCATGTTCATCTGATTGACTTGGTTAGTCAATGTGGAAATCTGGGCTGACAGTGGTGAAACCACATCTAGTTCAAGAACCCCTGGTGATTTCTGAACCATATTTCTCCCCATCTCACATTGCCAGTCTGGATTGCTTTTGGAGAATTTATTTAGTAATGCAATATTTCATCATAATTTTTCTCCAACACCTGACCTCCAGCTGCTGCATCTACCACAATTTTCGTTTGCGGATGGAGCCCCTCAATGAAAGTGTGTACTAACACCTCGTTTGTCTGATTGTGATGAGGACAGTCTCTGAGTAGCCCCTTGAACCTTTCCCATGTTGAATATAACGATTCACCTGTTTTCTGCTTAAAGGAGACTATCTCACTCCTGATCTTTGCCGTCTTTCCTGAAGGGAAGAACCTTGCCAGAAATTTTCTCGCCGGATCGTTCCATGTGGTGATGGAATTAGCTGGTTCTGCCTTCAACCATCGCTTTGCTTTGCCCAATAGAGAATGGGAAAAGCGTGAGCCTCACATAATCTGGCGTGACCCCATTAGTGATATAAGTATTACTAATCTCCAAGAAGTTAAAAATGTGCTACTGTGGATCCTCGTGTGGAAGACCCAAAAACTGCCCGTTTGCATGAAGTAGTTGGATCATGCTTTGTTTCAGCTCAAAGTGCCCAGTGATTCTGGGCTTCACGATGCTGGAGGTGACATTAGTAATGCTTGAAATTGCCACCTCCTGAACCGCCATGTGTTTTTCCTCTACCATGTTCACAGGAAATCGGATGAAGTCCTGAAGATAGTCTGTATCTCTTGCTTCTCGCAATCTCCTGTGAAATGATCTCTCAGGTTCGGGGTCAAAGCCCTCAAGTCTATCCTGGCTTCTGACCCTACGCATTCACTCGAAACTCCTGAGATTACAGCAAAAATCATGTGACGTTAGACTCAATGAAATAAACAATTAAAGCAAGTAACTAAAAAGTAGTCTATATTCAAGTCCCCGGCAACGGCGCTAAAAACTTGTTGGTCCAAATCGCACATGCAAGTATACGTGGTCGTAGCAAGTAATATAATGTTAAATCGAATGTCAAACCTACAGGGACTTGCGTAAACTACTTATTGAATCACTCTAATTTCAATTTAATCGAGCCACAACAAAATCCAACAATATAACTAATTTATTCTACGATTATATGAACTAATTATCAAGTAACGAGAATATTGTTGTGTATTCAATAGAGACAAATATTCCAGGGTTGTGATAAATTCACCATTCATATAGCATTCTAATTAACTCTCCCTTTCATATAATTCACTCATGGTTGCGAATTAATCGATAATTGCTCTCGTAGCCTTCTCCCGAAGTACTACTCGCCTATTCTCAATAGATTAACGCCTATATTCCTATGAAATNCACAACCCCAGAACAATGGGTGTTTAGCCACTCATACTAGAATTAAACAATTGCATAAGTTTTGCATAAATGGAAAATACTAGATTAAGATGAAGAAAACTGATAATCCTTTGCTTCTTCAATGATCTTGTGTTTATATTCTCTCCAAAAATGGCATCCTCCTCAAAAGTTGAGTTTTTTGGTCTATTTATATGTTTGGGACAAAACCTAAACGTGTAGGATACTTCTATTCCAACCGGAAAACACTTAAAAACCTTTAAAACTCGGAATTGACTGGACCAGGAACCCAAGCGTTAAGCCTCAAACGCCCCCTTAACGCCTGGGCAGGCCTGTCGTTAGGGGCCTAACGCCTGGCTAACGCCAGGGTTACCCTGGCCTTAAGGGCCAAACGCCCCCTTAACGCCAGGGTTACCCTGGCCTTAAGGGCCAAACGCCCCCTTAACGCCTGGGCATGCTTGGCTTTAGGGGCCAAACGCCTGGGTATGGCCCGGGTCACTCCTTTTCGACTCTTGAGCGTATTTTTGACGTTTATGCACCCATTTAGCTCGGCTTCCATCTCCAATTCACCTACAACATGAAATAGACTCCATTATGCACATATAACGTGTATTTTTATCACAAAAGCACATAAAATGTAAGGTATATAATGCTTAAAACTATGAATTCTAGCCACGCATCAACTGCACTTATCCGAATCCTACAGATAGGCTATGATTCCAGAACGTTATGTAAGCACGATGTCAGAAAAAGGAAGTAAAGGTTCCTGCCCGGAAGGTTATTGATAAACAAGGAGCCAGTGCAAGAGGTAAGTTAGACAAAGGAAATAACCCAAGAGATATTACGCAGAATATGGATATGAGAATGGCCTACGAGTAGTTAGTAGTTGATTCAGGAAGATCCTAGTCATGACTAGACAAGAAGCTACAGACAAATCAACAGATCATGCAAGATAAATGTAGTAAACCTCAACATGGAGAATTAAGCCTGGCAGTAATGTCATTATAATACTTGAGATATATTCAAATAGGAGTCGGGGTAGTTAAAGGTACCATATGAGTGTTACGGGGATAAAAGAAAGTGCCACTGGGAAGACAGTCGAAATATCAGTTCAGAAGCAACCTTACAAGCACAAGGACACGGAGGTAAGTAACTACGAATGATTATAGGCAAGGAAGGACATCAAAAGGTCCGTAATAAGCTCACAACTTTACGAGAGTCAAGGGTTCTACCTAAGTACTACAACGAAAGACTAGCTGAGAAAATAAGGAAGAAAGATTTAACCTAAGCACAATGACCTAGAGAGGAAATGGTCGTGTAACAACAGCCTCACAACAAACTTGTAAGCACTCCAAATGAAAGTGGAACTTACCGTGGCTAATGAATGGGAAGTAAAATTAAAAGTAATATTCGAGATCATATGAGTTGCACGAATACTCTGGCATGTGTGGGCACTAAGATAAGCTAAGTATGGACGCAACAAGGGGGCAGAAAGACCAGGAAAAGTAATAGCATATGTTGAAAGAAAGCTAAGATAGAACGAATGAAATTATTCGATCAATGATCTAGAGTTGGTTACATTATGAATGCACTTAAGAGTTCGGAGTATTATCCATGCAGCATATATATTGACAATCATACAGTCGTAGAAGGTTCCGGTATAAGTTAAAAGGAAGAATCGAGCGTGGGTCATAAGAAAAGGATTGAATTGTTAAAGAATTATATCATGCATATTCCTCGGCGCCATGAAAGGATAAACAGGATAACTAATACCGTGAACCACATATCGGGAGATAACTTAAGCCGACATAAAGGCCGATCAGAAGAAGGAGGAAACTAAAGAGTTACATCAACGAAGTAAATCAAGAATCCGATTATTGGACACATAAGCTATATGAATCATGATTGAGAACATAGCAGAATCACTCTTAATATTAGAGGTTCAAGAGAGATAGCACAACAACTATATTATATAACAGATCTACAAGAAAGCCAGTTAGAAGAAGTACCA
Source organism: Nicotiana paniculata (assembly GCA_005239505.1). Lineage (NCBI taxonomy): Eukaryota > Viridiplantae > Streptophyta > Magnoliopsida > Solanales > Solanaceae > Nicotiana > Nicotiana paniculata. The sequence continues at coordinate 4,270 of ML354421.1, forward strand.
GCCTCATAAGAAGTCAGTATGGAGCTCCCACCAGATTGTATAGGCACCAGAGGTGCAAGTATTATAATAGAGCTTTAAATAGTGGTTGTGATTTATACCTATGTGGGAGGAAGGTTATGAAAGGAAGATAGAAGAATGTAAGGTGATATTTTAAAGTAAGGTAAAAGTGAACAATGTACGAAATACTCGGATAGAAGGCTAGAAGCGTGGTGATTCATTATCCAGAAATGATAGCGGCATTGTCAGTGGCACATCTTATAGTCTATGTTTTCTAGGTATCGAGAGGTCTAATTAAGAAAGTAAAAGAAGAGTTAGAGACGATGTCTCCCTTGATGTTCCAGAATAACACAAGGAAATCTATGGTGCAAGGAAGTTGAAGGAAGGCTGCGAGTAGTATAAATGGATATGTATGGGTCGCAAGCTAAAGTATGGTAGTGCGACAAGATTGTAGGAAGACATGAGTAAGGAAAACAAAGGGCGAGTGAGAAGGTGACAAGAATGGATAATCCCTCAGGATTAAACCCACGAAAATGAGAGATAACTGATGGGTTCTCTAAATTATATAAAGCTCAGTATAGCCTGAATGAGCCAAAAGAGTCTATGAGTAGTAGCATTTAGAAGAGATGGAATGTTGCTCCGATAGTGAAATAAGGGTGTAATTGTGATAGATAAAGAATGATGTTTGGGTCTTAAATTGAGTAATGAAGCAAAGAGGATTTCATGAATTGTACGGGATTATAATACCCAGGTGAGGTGAGTCATGGGAGTATAGTATCACCCCTAGGTGCAGATTCCCCCGATGAGACGCGAGCCTTAGTGGCCGTGTTACATAAAAGATAAATTTATCAGTGGTAGATGATGAATCAACATTAAGGTGAATCAACAAAAGATGGATAAAAGTTCAACAGTATGAGATGGGATTAGACCATCAGTCTTAAGGATAAGCAACGAGAGTAACCTAGAGTTGGTTGCATACCTCAGTAAAGATAAATCAAAATAAGAATTATGGTATAGTATAACCTACGTAGATGTAGTAAAGTCATACAAATGGATAACCAGGTCTATGAAATAATATATAGCCATATTCGCAAGTTCTATAAAGTGTCGAGCGAAGAACTTCAGTATACCTATAGATGCCCAGAGAGAATTCTGATTAAGCTCTGTATATGTTTACAAATTAAGGCCTAAAGATTGGCTAAAAGCTGGAAAAGAAAAAGGAGAGAAGAGTCACAAAGGTACACTTACAAGGTTAGTATCGTAGAGGCTGCATGATAGAAGGTAGCAACAGTTTTGAGATTGGAAGGATTTCGATCACAAGTCATGTCGGAAAGAGGCCTAAAGGGGGGAATGCCCTAGACTTTGGATTTATTCACAGAACAACTGCCAAAATGGAAAGGAGAGTATTAAGGTATTCACAAAAACTATAAGTTATGAAAATGATATGAGCATCAGTCAACATTCGAGGACGAATGTTCCAAAGGAGGGGATGATGTTATGCCCCGCAATATTACGATGATGTTGCACCCTGTAGTATTGTATGTTGAATTAGTAATTGACATTAGTCCAAAGAAAATATTATTTAGAAATTTTAAAAATTATGCTATTTCAAATAAGTAATGATTAAATTCGTGAAGGTGAGAGGAGAAGCAAGTCAAAGAAAATGAATTTTCGTCCAAGTTTGGCGTATTGGGATAAAATTCGGGCCGATCATTAATACCCGATATTTATAGACTAATACCATACAAGGTAACATATGACCATAATAGTAGGATGTATAAAGTGTATTAAAAATAAGTAGAATTTTAAGTAATTTTAGAAAATTCTTAATTATGCAGGTAATTGGTTAATTACCAGGTAACAGGACATTACCTAATTAACTAATACGGGGATAAAGATTATAATTTCAATGTGACAGCAAGAAAATTTACCAAGCATATGACTAATTAAGTCATATAAAGTTAGGGGCCACATACCATCTACGTGTAAAACACCAAATCACTAAAGGTGTATGTAAAGGTTTGGTTTCTTTAAAAAAATTCATCCCTTTTAAAAGTTTAATTCAACTTTGGGCAGAGATCAAAACTGAAATAAAAAGTCTTGCCTCCTCATTCTTGATACTCAATAGCAAGAACACTAGGTTCATCCGAAAAGAAAAGGCTTCCAACGAAATTTTGCAAATAATTCTAACGAGAATTGTTAGAACCGTAGCGACGTAAAACTTTTGTGGTTCTGAAGGAGTACGGTACAATCTTTTCCAAGAATATTATATGAATTTTTTCTACTCCAGGTATGTTAAGGTTATCCCTTATTTCTTTTGGCATGTTCCAAATTATACGGAAGAAACAAACAAACTCATGGTTTCCATAAATTACTCTATTCATAGAAATATTAGGGGTGTCTATATTCTTGATTCCCCACGTGAATTATTATTATCTTCTGTTCAGGGGTCTCGAAAATACGTATGTTGGTACAGTTTATTTCATGATATTAATCAGAGGCATAATGGCCTTATGACGTACCGAGAGAATTTATTGACGTACTTCATATACATTTCATGCATTTACATATGCACATTGACCCATGACCAAATGGCGTTATATACGCGTATATATGTAAATATATATATATGGGATATGTGAAAAGGTTACGGCGTTATATACGCACCACCACCTGATCAGCTTGTATATGATGATGATGTTGTCCACAGTGGCTGAAATATGGTTCAAACAGTGTTATATACACGTATATATGTATGTATACTCAAATGCCATTAATACGCGTATATATGTATGTATATATATGTATATGGGATATGGGAAAGGTTATGGCGTTATATACGCAGCACCACCTGATCAGCTGGTGTACGATGATGATTTTGCACACAGTGGCCGATATGATATGATGGGATGTCCTCATAGGCCGATGATGTTATGAAATATATACCTATGCACGACATGACATTCATATGCATATGCATGCTGCTAAAAGTGATTTATGATTTACAAAGTTATTCAGACTTACAGGTTGAGTCATGTACTCTATATTTATTCCATGTCTCTTATGTACATTATGTGCCTTACATACTCGGTACATTATTCGTACCGACGTCCCTTTTGCCTGGGGATGCTGCATTTCATGCCCGCAGGTCCCGATAGATAGGTAGAGAGCCCTCCAAGTAGGCTATCAGCTCAGCGGAAGATGTTGGTGCGCTCCATTTTCTTCGGAGTCACTTGTTTGGTTAGTATGATTTAGACGGGTATTGTTTGGTATGGCGGGACTCTATCCCGACCTTTATGAAATTTATGTACTCTTAGAGGNAATTATGTTGGCCTATTAGTCATGTATGTCACGTGTATATGATGATGTATTAAGAATGATACGTTACGTTGGTACTCGGTCGAGTAAGGTACCGGCTGCCCATCTCGGCCCATCGGTTTGGGTCGTGATAGGGAGGATATAACAACCCGGCTAGTTGTTTCGAGAGTTGTAGTCCCGTTCCCCTATTTACTGCTCAATTTGTACTTTATTGCTGCTATTTGATTTGTCGGGGTAGTTGGTTCGAGTCCGGTGTGGTTTTGGAATGAATTGAGACACTTAGTCTCATGGTTGAAAGTCTAAGTTGAAATGGTTGAGCGGATGTTGACTTATGTGTAAACGACTCTGGAATGGAGTTTTGATGGTTCTGTTAGCTCCTTTGGGTGATTTCGGACTTAGGAGCGTGTTAGGATTGTGATTTGGAGGTCCGTAATTGAATTAGGCTTGAAATGGCGAAAGTTGAATTTTAGGAAAGTTTGACCGGGAGTGGAATTTTTGATATCGGGGTCGGATTCTTATTTCGGAAGTTGGAGTAGGCCTGTAGTGTCATTTTTTACTTGTGTGCAAAATGTTGGGTCAATCGGGCGTGATGATATGTTTCAGTATCGTTTGTAGAAATTGGAAGTTCAAAGTTCATTAGGCTTGAATCTACATATGATTCGTGTTTTTGACGTTGTTTGAGGTATTTTGAGGGTTCAACTAAGTTCGTATGATATTTTTGAACTGTAGGTATGTTTGGTTGAGATCCCGGTGGCCTCGGGTTAGTTTCGGATGGTTAGCGGATTAATTTTGGACTTGGCATTATGGTTGAAGACTTCTGGTTTTGTTGTTATTGGTTTCCTCTTATGCATTCGCGAGAAAGGTCTCGTGAGCGCAAAGTGATCTGGAGAATTATGAGGATTTGTTCTTCACGTTCACGAAGAGAGGGCCGCGTTCACGAAGGTTTGGGCAGTGGGTGCATCACAAACTCGAGAAGGGTGACACGTTCACGAAGAATAGAGGAGGTAGCTGGGAGCCCTAACGATTGGTCTACGCGTTCGCGGAAGGGAGGTCGCGTTCGCGAAATAATGGGTCAGCGAAGCATCGCTTTCGCGAGTTGTTGAACGCGTTCGCGTTGGAGGTTTTTGGCAGCAGACTTAATTGTGTTATGCGAAGGCCAGGTGAAGTTCGCATTCGCGATGAAGGCCTAATTGGGCAGATTATAAGTTTCAAAAATGAGGGTTTTGAGTTCATAACACATAATTGATTTGGAAGCTCGGTAGAAGGCAATCTTTAGAGAGATTTTTATGTGGGTTTTTAGGGTAAGTGATTCTTATCTATTTTGGTTAATTTCCATGATTATTCCTTTCATTCCATCATTTAATTTGTTATTTGGGGTGGAAAATTGGAGGAAATGAAGAAAAGTTCTTAGGCTAGATTCTTGAGGTTTTGGATGGGATTTTGATATCGGATTTGAGTAATGTTGGTATGGGTGAACTCGTGGTCGAATGGGTGTTTGGATTTTGTGAATTTTACCCGATTCCGAGACGTGGGCCTGGGGGCCGACTTTTGAGTTGACTTTTTAACCTTTGACTTAAAGCTTAGTATCTTCTTATGCAATTGATTCCTTTAGCTCGTGTTGATTGTATCAAATTGTTTATGGCTAGATTCGAGGCATTCAGAGGCTGATTTGTGAGGCAAAGGTGTGTTGGAGTAGATATTTTCTCGGATTCAGGTAAGTAACAGTTCTAAATCTGGTTGTGAGAGTATGAAACCTCGTATTATGTGTCTTGTGATTGATTTGGAGGTGACGCACATGCTAGGTGTGGGCGTGCACCGCATGAATTGTAATTTCGTCCATTCCATGGAACTGTGAAGTTGAACAACTTGTTGCTAGCTATATGATCTCCATGTGTTATAGAAATTTGACTGCAAATCATGTTAGAAATCATGTTTAGGCTATATGTTGGTACTGAAGGGACCCTCAGAGGTCGTGTACATGTAAATTTACCTGCTAAATCGTTGTGTTGAATGAGTGGTTGTGTGGAAAGAGTGATTGTGAGATTGGAGTGAATGGGAGGACTAAGTGACTGTTGCTCTGAGAGGATGCATTGATTTCACTATTGTTGCATTTCCGCGGTCATATATATCACTGTTTTGCAATTTTTAAGAGATATTATCTTCCATCTTAGTTAAACTTGACATGAAAATTTACCGTTTTGTCCTTAATTGTCAAACTTGAAAGCATGCGTACCTTCTTATGTGAAATTACTGTAATTGAACCTTAACTGTGAAGCTCGTCACTGCTTTCAGTTCTTTATTTAGTATTGTTACTTAACACGTTGGTTGTACTCACGCTACACCATGCACTTCGTGTGCAGATCCAGGTGTGTTTCCGGACATGGAGGGTGTTGATTTTACTGCACAGTCGATCTTCTGGAGATTTTGACGTAGTTGTCGACACTTCGCATACCTTGTTTCTCCTTCCCTATCTTTTCCCGCTTATTGTATTAGTATCGGACTATGTTAGACAGTATTTTTCCATACTTATGATATTTAGATGCTCATGTACTCAGTGACACCCCGATGTTGGGAGTTTCCGCGTTGTGTTTTGGATTTTCTATCCTGTTATGAGAAGTTTTTACTATTTAAACTTCTTTAAAAATCCGTTTTCTATTAAGTGTTGGAGTTGCCTAGTACTGTGATAAGCGTCATCACGATAGGCTAGTTTTTGGATCGTGACAACTCCACTTCTGTAAAGTAGTTTACCTTAAGGTTTTGACGAATGTGGTATATTAAGAGTTATTTGAGGATTTAATTCTGTTTATTTTCTTGAATTCGTTAATAGAATTTTGAATTAATTGCAAAAGTATTCATATGTTCATTTAATAGAAAGAGCAATATTTCTGTTATTATTTTTACATTACTTTATTTGGTTTAATTTTGTGATTATTCTAAGTATTCGAAAGAGCTTCTTGAGTTATTAAATAAATCAAAATAAGAGTATATTCAATAGACGTTTTCGTATGGACTAATCTATTAATGTTTTTCTTGTTGTCCTTCACATTAGTTCATTTCATATTGTTTAGGTTTATTCAAGAGAAGGATCTTGACCTTAAAATTAAGTTAACCATCTATTGAATTCGTGAGAATCATTAGAACTTTAAGGGTGAATTTAAGCAGAGTTAGATCCCGAATAATAATCTTGTATGTATCTTGTCGTGACCCTTATTTTCCATATTGATAATTAACCAATTTAGCTCAACTTTCAAGTTTATTGTGATCAAATTTACTAATATAGAATTTTAGTTTGTTCTTCATAGTTCTTAAATATATCAAATCAATGGTTCATTTATCCTAAATAGTATTAGGCTATAAATTACTAGAACACTATTTAATTCAATTCATGTGGAGACGATACATAAACTATATTATATTTGAATAACGAGCATTTGATTTATATACTAGTAATGCACTCTTCATTACACTTCATTTTACATCAAAAATTTTGAACTGTGAGACGGATATTTGCTATATCATATAGTTATCCTTCATAATGTTGGATTATTCATAACAATTTTTACTGGGTTGGACAAGATGTTGTTCTCTAGGGTCAAATTATACCTTTATAGACAAAAGCAAAAGCATCCTGCAGTCTGAGTGTCACGACCCAAAACCTACCATGTCGTGATAGCGCCTATTGTGAAACTAGGCAAGACTAAATCCAACATTTTCCTTCATTCTAGTAAAAACACCATTTAAATTTAACAACAGAAAGGTTTAACATAAATAAAAGTCCATTTAAACACAAAGTTTACCTAAAATACGACACAATTGTCCCAATAATTGGGGCATCACTGAGTACATGAGCATCTAATAGCTGGACATAGTCCAAAAAATGTCTATAGAATTAAACTCAAAGTACAACAAGCTAAGGAAGAGCATATCAATGTCCGCGAACTTCCTGCAGCTACCTCAATAGTCCCCGACTCCAATGCAGAAAATCAGCAGCCGCTGCCGTGCCAAGAAATGTCCGGATCTGCACACAAGGTGCAGGGAGTAACGTGAGTACACCAACTCAGTAAGTAATAGGTCCAAAGTATGGACTGAAGATAGTGACGAACTCAACAGGTGCAAATAACATGAAATAAATGTACGAAAACGTAGAAATGCTCTTAAAACAATTTAGGCAATACATAACTGGAAGTAAAGCAATGTCGAACAGTGTATTAAAGATAACTCTACTGCCACTACATGCCAATGCATATACTGAAAATGAAGCACCATAGTATCAGCCTCAAATGCCCTCACTCTTAATATCTCAACCACTCGGTATTGCATATGGCTCAACCGGCCCAGGGAAGATCCATCCCAGAATATATACACAACGCTAACCGTAGGTCATCCAGTACCGAGGACTAAGGGCAATCCAGTCCTATGGAGAATATCCATCTCCAGGTAATAAGTACATCAGACAAGATCCATGTCCAGGGAAGATCCATCCCTCAATTATATCAACCGCGCTCACTAGAGGTGTGTTATAGACTCCGGAGGGGCTCCTACAGCCCAAGCACTGTCAAAATCATCAATATAACCGATGTGGTGTGCAGCCCAATCCCATAGCTGTCACTCACAACCAGGCACTCGGCCTTACTCAGTCATCAACCTCTCCAGTCTCACCACGGGCTCACAATGTCATGAAAATAACCTGGAAATGATACGATGAATCAATAAATAATTGAGACTGAGACATGATATAAAATGCATGATCATGACTGAGAATGGAATAGTAAATGAAACTAGTGAGATGACAGCAAGAAAACGACCGCTAAGGGTCAAAACAATACCGGCACAATGCCTAAACATGATGAAAACATGGAGATCAACAAGATAGAGTCACCAAACGATGCCATGGAGTCACCCAGGCCACTACTCTCACGGTGCACGCACGCACGCCCGTCACTATGCATGTGCGTCACCTCAATACCAATCACATAGCATATAATTTGGGTCTCGAACCCTCAGAACCAAGTTTGAAGACGTTACTTACCTTAAACCAAACAAAGTCCTACTCAGGGATGCCCTTGCCTCTCGATTCGGCCTCCGAACGTCCAGAATCTAGCCACAAGTAATTCAACACAATCAATTTAGGCTAAGGGATCAAATCCACAAGAAAAGTATCAAACTATAGGCTAAATCCCGAAATTAACTCAAACCCGTCCTCCAGGCCCACGTCTCGAAATCCGACAAAAGTCACAAAATCCGAAAACTCATTCACTCATGAGTCTACCCATACGAAATTTATCAAAATCCGACATCATTTGATCCCTCAAATCCCCAAATTACACTCTCTAAAATCCCAAGCCCTAACCCCTTATTTCACTTTAAACTCCTACTAATTAGGTGGGAAATAAACGGGAAAATACCATAGCTAATGATAATAGAGCTCAGGTAACTTACCTCAGTTAATACCCTTGAATCCCCTCCAAAATCAACCCAAAAGCTCCAAAGTTCGAATTGAAAATGATGGAAATGAGCATAAATCACGAAGTCCCCTTTTTATACCTTCTGCCTAGTGAATCTGCACTTGCAGTCCACTTACACGCTTCTGCGACACCACACCTGCGGAAATTCCATCGCAGGTGCGGAACTCACTTAGAATCTCAGGTTCCGCATCTGCGGCCAAATATCGCACCTGCGGTTGCGCACCTGCGCATCTCCCTCCACTTTTACGGAGCTGGCCAAACTCCTCCTTTCCGCATATGCTCCCCAAGTCTCGCACCTACGGGCTCGCAGATGCGACCCCTTCTTGCACATGCAGATCCAGTTCAACTCCATCATACCCGCATCTGCGGCCTCCCAACCGCTTCTGTGGCCTCGCATTTGCGAATGGGGCACCTGCGGCTCCCAATCCACAAGTGCGGAAAACACCAGTAGCCACAGAAAACCAGCAGAATCAGCTATCACTCAAAGGCCATAATTGATCCGCTAACCACCCGAAACTCACCTGAGGCCCTCGGAACCTTAATCAACCATACCAATACATTATATAACCTCATACGAACTTAGTCAAACCTTCGAATCAGCCAAAACAACACCAAAATACCAACTTACCCTCGGTTCAAGCCTAAGAACTTCTAAATTTCCAAATTCCGCAAACAACGTCGAAACTTACCAAACCACGTCCGAACGACCCCAAATTTTACACATAGGTCACAAATGACACCACGAACCTACTCCAACTTCCGTAAATTCATTCCGACCCCGATATCAAATTTTCCACTACCGACAAAAATCGCCAAATTTTCAACTTTCGCCAATTCAAGCCTAATTTCACTACGAACCTCTATATCACATTCCGGGCACGCTCACACGTGAAAAATCACCTACGGAGCTAATAGAACCATCGGAATTCAAATCTGAGATCAGTTACACATAAGTCAACATCTGATTGACTTTTTCAACTTAAACTTCTAAATAAGAGACTAAGTGTCTCGATTCACTCTGAAACCACTCCGGATCCGAATCAACTAACCCGATATATCATAATATAAATGAAAAGCACAAAAGGAAGCAGGAATGGGAAAAATAGGGCTATAACTCTCGAAACGACCGGTCGGATCGTTACATTGAGATCCAAAAGTTTATGTAGGTAATAAAATTTGAAGATGATACCATGTTCAAGGATGGTTAAATTTTCTTAGTAGCCACATGGAGGGAAGCTTATAATCTTTTGTACCGTCCGGTAGGTACAATGGTTCATTGGGGAAATCATATAATTTTTGCATTATTAGGAAAGGAATTGAGAAATTAGGAATTGCTAAGATAGGGCACTTAATATAGCATGTTTCAGCAGCTCAAGACCTTAGTTGCTTTTGGAGTCTCCTAAAAACTCCCTTGCTTGAGTAAGTTTGTTAAGGGTTTGTTTGTAATCGCAAAGTCCTTAATAAACTTACAATAATAGTCCGTCAACCTAAGAAATCCTCTAAGATCTTTGATGTTCTGTGTTTAGGGCCAATATAGCATGGCCTCAATCATGTTTTGATCAGTCTGAACTGAACACTATCACTTGAAATTAAATAGACCAAGTATTTACCTTATATTTTTTTACATGCAAAACAGGTGGTATTGCTATTTGTTTCTTACTTGTTATTTATAGTACAATGTTCTTTAATGAAATTAAGTATTCAACTTAGCATAATAATGTTATTATTATATTAATAAAGGGTCAAATAAATAATATGTTATGCATGCGTTTACAATATATTACTTTTGGTATTGTTGTAAAAAGTTTTATTTAATTTACTAATATGAGATTTAAGTAGTTTAATTTAAAGTTCTAAAATATCTTTACTGTTAAAAAATAGACAGTCTTCCCTTCTTTCTTTCTTTTCTTACAATTTTTTTTTACTTTTTAGTTTCTTTTCTGCAAACTTTAATACTCCCTCCGTATCCATTTATGTGAACTTATTTGACTAGGTACGGTGTTTAAAAAAAACTTTCAACTTGTGGTATAAAATGAGACACATATATTTTGTATGGCTATAAATCATCCCATAAAGGTAAATTATTTCCAAATATAAAAAGGGGTCATTCTTTTTTTACACGGACTAAAACGAAAATAGGTTCACATAAATTGAAACGGATGAAGTATTATCTACACTAATAAAAAATCATATAATCCACCATTAGAAAAATTTGGGACCTCAAAATTTTGAGAGACTAAATTAAGGCTTAACTATCCTCCCCTTGAGCCACTCGTACACCCATCACATTCTCAATCAAAATTTATAGAGTCTCAATTAAGATAATACAACAATAACACGAATATTAGGCAGTGAATGTATCATTCAATTATCAAATGTGAATGGAGCTAGTTGGACAACATGTTCGTGGGACTGCGGTCTCAAGGGAATTAGTGACCTAAAACCAAAATATATTAAAAAACCGTTAAACTTCTTTCATAAAATTAATATAGTAATGAGACAAAAAAACTCACACAGCTTTGATCTAGTAGTGAAAGTGCAACACATGATATGTGAGTTAGGCGCACATCATGGTATTAAACTCTTCCCAATACAAACATATGGTATTAAGTGAAAATGATAAAGGTGTGAGCCTATTATTTATCAAGTTTTGAACCTTGTTGCCCGGAGAATTTCTTAGTTAAAAAAGATAGAGGCAACAAAAAAGACTTGCTTTCTCATGTGTGAATCAATCATGTCATAAAGCGAAATAACTAATTTAAGAACCTGGATGTAGAAAGCAAAATCGTGAGAAACTTTTAAAAAGAATTATACACAAAGGAGAAATAGAATTGATGAAAAGTTAAACATATTGTTTAATTTAAAGAGAGAAAGAATATATCATATCAAGTCACACAATCCTATCTCTACCATTTTAAAAAAGAAAATAGAATTTAAATATTTAATAATTATGTAAATATAAATTGTATATATTATATAATAATATAATAGTAATTCATATTTTAGTACCTTAAATATTTGAGGACCTAAGAAAAGGACTTCGAAAACTGCATATCCAAGTTGAAGATGGAAGTTGTTGTTTATGTGATTCAGGAGCAGAAGAAGATAGCAATCATTTGTTTGTTGCATGTAGCTGGATCACAGCACTCAGAGGAGCAGTTACAGTTTGGGCTGGTGTTCAAATACAGGAGGGAGATATTAGGAAGACTTTGGAGAAAATGAAGAGGAAGAATTGGAAGGAGACCAAGAAAGAAATATTAGCAACAATATTTGGATCAATATTTTACCATACATGGAAGGTTAGAAACTGGAGAATGTCCAAAGGTGTCAGCGTAAATATAGAGGATGTAGTAAGACAGATTAAGCAGGATGTTATAGAAAGAATAAATACAGAAGGTATATAAAAAAAGGCTCATACATGCAGAGAATTTCTGCAAAGGATCACTGTATAATTGTAAATAGTATTTGTGTAGAGGCTTAGTTTCTACAGCACTCTTCCTAGAAGGTGGTTGTGGAATTAAGTTCTCTTTAGGCTTAGTTTCTAAACTATTCATATATATATATATATATATATATATATATATATATATATATATATATATATATATATATATATATATATATATATATATATATATATATATATATATATATATATATATCTTGCTAAATTATTTATAAATTCTACCGCATTAGCATGACTTTGTATTATCTTTATTTACTTGTCTTGCTAGTAAACCCCTAATTAGTTAATATATGTTGAAGTAGCTTCGTTGAATAATGGTAGATTAAGGTCATGTCTTCGGTCGGGGCTGGGGGCGAGGGTCAAGGGTGGCAAGTAGGTTAAGGGAGTCTCTATGTTGCGAGTTGGGTCTTGGAGCATAGGGACATTGACAAGAAAGTCTATAGAATTGGTGAAGATTCTCAAGAAGAGGAGGATTAATATAGCTTTTGTCTGAGAGACCATATGGGTAGGGAATAAGGCACATGATGTGGATGGGTTTAAGTTGTGATAATCATGAGGTTCGAGGAATAGGAATGGTGTAGGTATTTTAGTTGATAGGGAACTAAAGGAGCAGCTTTTAGAGGTTAAGAGGGTGAACCGTAGGATGATGGTGATTAAGCTAGTTGTAGGAGGGTTTACTTTGAACATTGTTAGTGCCTACGCACCTCAAATGGGCTTGAAAGAGGAGGTCAAGAAATGTTTTTGGGAGGACTTGGACGAGGTTGTGAGAGGTATACCATCCACTGAGAAGCTATTCATATCAGGAGATTTTGACGGCCACATCGGGACTACTACAGGGTGGTATGATGATGTGCATGGAGGTTGAAGAGCACTTGGGGATTGAAACAGAGGAGAAGTTTCACTTTTTGATTTTGCAGAGACTTTTGAGTTGGTGATAGTTAATTTGAGTTTTCAGAAGATTGAAGAGCACTTAGTGACTTTCTATAGTACGGTGGCTAAGATTCAGATAGACTATTTGCTCCTTATCAAGAGTGATAGAATTCTTTGTAAGGACTGAGAAGTTATCCCGAGTGAGAATCTCACTACCCAATATAATCTCTTGGCGATGAATTTGGAAATTAAGAAGGAGAGAAAAAAGAGGGCATTGTGCGACATGCCAAGGATCAAATGAGGTGGCCTCACTATAGACAGATCTCAAGAGTGGGGGCAAAAGTTGTTGGCAATGAGGGCTTAGAGAAGTTGCGGGGATGCGAGCAGAATGTGGGATAGGACATTTAGTTGTAATGGGAAAGCAACTAGAAAGGTTTTGGAGGTCTCAAGGGGTTACATTGGCGGGCGTCGAGGGGATTGGTGGTGGATCGGGGAGGTCCAACAGAAAGTGAAAGCCAAAAAGATTGCTTATTCGGAGTTAGTGGAGAGCATGGATGGGGAGGATAAGCGGACGCTTAGAGAGAGCCATAAGGCCTCAAAGAAGGAGGCGAAAAATAGTGGCAGCTAAGACGGCAACATTAGAACGCTTATAAAAGATACTTGAGGTCAAAGTTGGGAATAAGATGTTGTACATGCTAGCTAAGGCGAGAGAAAGGAAGAATCAGGATCTATAAGTGAGCGCATGAAAGACGAAGATGGCAAAGTATTTGTGGAAGATGCACATATTAGACGTAGATGGAAGACATACTTCTATAGGCTATTAAATGAAGAGGAGGATAGGAACATTACAAGTTTAGTAATGAGCATAACGGCCCTATTGTTTCGATGGAGAGAAGAACCTATGATTAGCTTTTCAGGCTTCTTCTTTAACTAACTTAAAAAAGAAGTACAAGAAAAAGTTATATTATTGTTAGCATTGTTGTTGTCGTATAATATTAAGATGAACTAATTAAATTAATAAGTTGCATGAATAGCGACGCTTAATATAGCCAGCACCAACCATTACTATTATTATTGTGCGTAAACTTTCAAATGACATTGAAAGGAAAAAACAAAGGAAAATTTTTGGAGAGATACTTGAACAAAAGCATCGGTGCCATATCTCTTTAAGTCTCAAACATCGCATATGAGGCTCTCAATAATTGAATGCAAAACCGCCCTTTGAAATGAAATGATGTTAATGAAAATGATTGGTGTCGCCTTCTTTTTGTTGAACTTGCCTTCCATCGTACTCCAAATAAAAGTCTAATAATTATTTATAAGCTTTGTTCTGAGTCCACTTTTCTCAACCAAACTAATACAATTAGTCAAACTTTTACGTAACAATTTCATTTATTCTTACATATTTTTATATTTATAGTGAAGTATTGTTATAGGGAACATATATTATAACATAACATAAAAATCGGTTTCGAAAAGAACTTGGCTTTTGTAGTGAATAGCTATTATATAAAAATATTGTTATAGATAGGTCTGACTGTACTTAGCCTTTTCTATAATTCGAAAAACTTCATTGATTCCTTATAAACAAAAATTGGATGCCTTACTGTAACCTCACTTTCTTACTTTTCCTAATCATTTGCCGGACACCGAAAGCCATTTTTGTACATAGAATACCTTATATATGTCTCCCTTCTTGAGCAGGAAGGGTCAAATTTTGTGGCGTTTGCCTTGAGCTATGTTACCATAAAAATTGCTACGCACTTGTCATGTTGCCTCACTAGAAATTGCTAATTACAATAGCATAGTGCTATATAACCCTCAAATTATGATGCACTTCATGCAAAAAAAATGGATTTAATATTTAAAGTTCATGGATGCGACCACAACTTACTATATATTAATATGTCTGGGTTGATCGCTTTTCAAGACAAATACAGAATTTGGACAAAAGTTACTGGGTTCAACCGAACCATAAGGCAGATCCGGGATTTGAATTTTATGGGTTCAAATTCGCAATTCTACCACATCCCATCTAATTTAATGTGTTTAATTTATTATTTGTACATATTTGTTGACTTTTTTTAAGCAAAAGACAGGATAGAAACGAAAGTTATGGGTTTAGATGAACCCATATCCTCTACATTGGATACGCCCTACCGAACACGTATCCGAAGGACTAGCTTCGCCCCCGGTTACTGGCCTATTCAGTGAACCCATAGTCCTCTGAATCATGCATGCTATCTTACGATATGCATGACACTCGCCTGCCTATGCAATCCCCAGCCAAATGCGAGGAGCACATTATATAAGTGTTGAAAGTGAATAATACCGGCATATGTGGTTTAAATATTATTAAGTTAGCCGATATCTAATAACATCATTCACAGCGGGAGAATAGCCAATAATAGAAAATTTGTTGAGAAAGGTATAACTTAAGTGCAAATTAGAAAGAGCAGATTAGTCATTTCAAATCTGATAATTAACAGAAATTAGGATTTTAGTTTGTTAATTACCAAACTATATATTGTAAATATCTCATTTTGAAAACACACGGAAATAATACATTTTATTTTCTTCTGATTATTTCTTCTCTCTAAACTCTCTCTAGTTCATCTCTCATTCTATATTCTTCTTCTCTAGCGTTCATACCCTATTAATTCTCGATTAATCTCATGGTATCAGAGCCACGAGCTTGATAATCCAGCTCGAATTTTTTGATCTATCCCGCAATTACAGTAAGCTTCGTATAAAATTCTTGTGAATTTTTGTTCAATGAAAAACGAGCAGAATCTGGGTCAAAGTTCATTTCATCAACAACATGCAAGGGAACAATTGGATTCTGGAGTCGGAAATTTGTCAATTGGAACGGGAAATCAACCAATTGGAGTCGACTATAATCATCCCTTGTTCTTGTCTCCAGCTGATGTAAGTGGCATAAAAATTATCTCATTTCACTCAAACTATTGAGAACTATTCTATCTGGAATCGATCTATGCATGTTGTCTTGCTAGGTAGAAACAAGTTAGGGTTAATTGATGGTACATGCGAGAAAGAGAAGTTCCCAGAAGTTTTATGGAATCACTGGGAAAGAGTAAATGCAATTGTACTTTCGTGGATTATGAACTCTGTTTCTAAAAACCTTCTTGGGGGAATCATGTATGCTTCTTGTGCCCAAGTTGTCTGGGAAGACTTATCTGAAAGATTTAATAAGGTAGATGACTCAAGATTCTTTAATCTTCATAAAAAATTGCAACTCTGTCTCAAGGTACTGCATATGTATCAGTATACTTCTCAAAACTAAAGGATATGTGGAAAGAGTTTGAAGCCTTAGTACCAGCACCAGGCTGTGATTGTCCAAAATCTAAGGATTTTGTTGTTTATCTTCAGAAACTAAAGTTGTATCAGTTTTTAATGGGGTTTAATGACTCATATGGTCAGGCTAGAAGTCATATTTTAATGAGAATCCATGTACCCACAATTAATCAAGCTTATGCTATGATAGTAAGTGAAGGTCAAAAATTAATAACATCTACTACAAGAAATAGGAGCCAATCCTGCACTTATGACAGGAAATTTTGATGCATTTAATGTATTCAAGAACCACAGGAAATCAAAGGTTCAAGAAAAACTATAACATTCAGTGTGAATTCTGTAAACTCAAGGGACGTAGCAAAGAGAATTGTTACAAAATAGTGGGGTATCCACTTGATTACAGACCAAAGAAGAGAGGGGGGGGAGGAAATAATGTAGCCTACAATGTCATTACAGACAATCCAACACAATAGACATACAATTGGTACAATGATGCAAGGGTTCACGTGCAGAATCTGACTATGAATAAAAATCAAGCTCCTACAATTACCGAGGACCAAGGGTATGTAACTGGTTTAAATTTCAATCAGTTGAATCAGATGGCAGGTTGCACATTCTCTAAAGAGAAGTATCATCAGATTCTTCAACTTCTCAATAGGACATGATCTAGCCAGACTTCCAACAGAATGTCAACCCCTGCAGCAAATACAGCAGGTATTAGTTGTGCGCTGATGGCCTCTAGTAGTCTACAAGATTGGATACTAAACACAGGAGCCATAAATCACATGGTAGCTGATACCAAGTTGTCACGCCCCAACCTCGGGGAGCGCGACCGGCGCTCAACCGAGTGGACCTGGCCGAGCAAGCTTGCTAGACACTTCCTACCCAACTCGCTTATGATCAAGAGAAGGCACGTTACCATTAGTTAAATAGTGGAAATATCGTATACATTAACATTACTAATTCATTTCTCGTCATTTTGCTACATCATAGTTAAGTTCCCAAAATACATACATTTTACTATTTAGTGGAACAAGAGTCCAAAACACACATAATTTGTCTGACCTTTCTAGCATCCATACACAACCCACATAATGTCTACAGAGCCTCTAAAGATACAAAAGATAGTTATGATAATGCCGGACATAAGGCCCCGGCGATACCTCAAAACATGGTAAAAATATACACAAGAGATATAATACATGACCCCGAGATGAAATGGGGCTCACCAAGTGTCACGACCCATTTTTTCCCTCCGAAAGACCTCGTGACGGCACCTAGTCGCTACGGATAGGTAAGCTTATTAACATTAAAATAACATAAATAAAGAAAATAAAGGAATAACTAAGCATCAATAATGAATATATAATGGTAAAATGCTGCTCGGCATATACAAGTAAAACTCGTTCGCAAATTTATACACAATACTTCCCAAAACCCAGAATCACGAGTCACAAGCTCTACGAAAACTATCTAACGGTCTGCTATACATAAAGTCTAAGAAATAAAAGAGGGAAACAGAGTAAAAGATAGAGGGGGACTCCGAGGATCTACGGACGCGTGCAGATATACCTTGAAGTCTCCGGTGGCTGTTGCAGCTGCACTAATACTAAGATGGACGAGAGGTACCTGGATTTGCACACAAAAATATCTGGAGGAAGGGCGTGAGTACACCACAATGGTACCTAGTAAGTGCCAAGCCTAACCTCGGTCGAGTAGTGACGAGGTCAGGTCAGGGACCTACTGGTATAAATATAATGGAATAAGAAAGAAAGGAATATTACAGTAAAATAAATACAAAAATTTAACAGGAATAGAATCCAATAAAAGTCAACAGCTCAGAACACAGTAATAGAAACAGGGGATCTCCTGGGATACCGTCCCGTAGTCCCAAACATAAATATGCAGGGGGAGCTCCCGGAATACCGTTCCATAGTCCCAAAGTAAATATGCAGTGCTGGGGGATCTCCCGAAAAACTGTTCCGTAGTCCCAAAGTAAATATGCAGTACAGGGGGATCTCCCCGAAATACTGCTCTGTAGTCCCAAAGAAAATATGCAACTCAACCAATATAAGTAACCATTACAGCAAGGAAATCTACAGCTTAGACTAAGTTCACATCAAAGAAATCAGGAAATTTTACTACACATACTGCACAGAGTTCAAATAGGCAGTTAAAACACGTAGACATGCTTTTCTAATCTAAAGAGGATAGTTACATAAGCTAGTTAACAAGGAAAAACAAGTTATGATTTAGTAAAAAATGGAGTTTTACAACAAATAGCCCATGTACGTACTCGTCACCTCACATACACGGCGCTCATATATCAAACAGTACCAAATCCTAAGAAGAGTTCCCCCACAAAAGGTTAGGCAAGCTACTTACCTCGAACCAAGTTCAAATCAATCTAAATCACGCTCTTGCCATGAGTATCCAACTCCGAGTGGCCCAAATCTGATCAAATCAATTGCATAACATAAATATAGCTACAAGTAACTAATCTAGCTAATAAAATCAAAGTTAAGGCAAGAAAATAGAAAAACGCCCAAAAGGCCTCCCCGGGCCCACAACTCAGAATCGGGTAAAAGTCACAATTTATGAACATCCATTCACTCACGAGTTCACTCGTACCAAAATTATCCAAATCTGATGCCTAAATCCCACTCAAAACTCAGAAATTCGATTTGGGAACTTTTCCCCCATTTACCCAACTTTCTCACTCAAATTCCTTGATTAAATAAAGAAAACAACAATAGATTAATGAAATATGATCAAAATAGGATTAGGAATCGTTACCCAAAGACTTCCTCTAAAAAACTCTCGATAATTGCCTTCCTCCGAGCTCAAAATCAAATTTTTGGTGAAATGAATATCAAACCCTCGATTCTGCCTTTTCTGCCCAGCGATTTTCGGTTCTGCGCTCCTAGGACCGCACCTGCGAAAGAAACATCGAAGGTGAGAAATTCACTTCAACAGGCTGGAACAGCATCTGCGAGCACTGGGTCGCACATACGAGCCCGCTCTTGCGGTCCCCCAACCGTTCTTGCGCTTCCGCTCATGCGGACTCTTCATCGCACATGTGATCCCACCTGACAAGGCCCAAATCTGCATTTGCGGTTCCATAGCCGCTTCTGCAGCTACGCACCTGCATCCCAAAGTGTGCAGGTGCAGTGACACCAGATACAGCAACACCAACAATTGCCTAAGTCCAAATTCCAATCCGTTAAGCATCCGAAACACACACGAGGCCCCCCGAACGTCAACCAAACATACCAACCAATCCTAAAACACCATACGAACTTATCGAGCCTCCAAACCACATCGAAAAACATCAAAAACATGAATTATGCACGGATTCAAGCCTAATGAACTTTGAAATTTCCAAATCTACAAACGACGTCGAAACATGTGAAATCTCGTCTAAATGACCACAAATTTCACGCACAAGTCAAAAGTGACCCTAAGAACCTACTCTCACTTCCGGAATTTCGTTCTGGGGCCGATATCAAAATTTTCATTGTCGACCAAAATCGCAAAAATTCCAACTTCCACCAATTCAAGCCTAAATCTACTACGGACCTCCAAATCACATTCCGGACGCGCTCCTAAGTCCAAATCACCTAACGGAGCTAACAGTACCATCATAATTCAAATCCAATGCCATTACACACAAGTTGACATTCGGCCGACTTTTCCCAACTTAAGCTCCCAAATAAGAGACTAAGTGTCTCAATTCGTTTCAGAAACCAACACGAACCCTCCCGGCAACCCAAAATAGTAGAATAAGATACGAGAAAGAAGTTATTAGGGGATCGGGGCTCTAACTCTCAAAACGACCGGCCGAGTCATTACATCCTCCCCCTTTTAAAATAATCGTTCGTCCTCGAACGAGTATAAAAATATACCTAAAGCTGAGAAAAGATAAGGATAACGGTTGCGCATATCCCGCTTGGTCTCCCAAGTCGCCTCCTTAACCGGCTGAACCCTCCACTGGAACTTTACTGAAGCAATGTTCTTTGACCTTAGCTTTCTGAATTGCCTGTCCAAAATAGCCACTGGCTCCTCAACATAAGATAGATCCTTGTCCAACTGGACTGAGCTGAAATCCAATACATAAGCCGGATCATCGTGATACTTCCGGAGCATAGAAACATGAAATACCGGATGAACTCTTGCTAGGCTGGGAGGTAGGGCAATCTCATAAGCAACCTCCCCAACGCGCCGCAATATCTCAAAAGGATCAATTTACCTATGGATCATCTTTCCCTTCTTCCCAAACCTCATGACACCCTTAATAGGCGACACTTGAAGCAAGACTCGCTATCCAACCATGAAAGCTAAATCGCGAACCTTCCGATCCGCATAACTCTTCTATCTGGACTAGGATGTGTGAAGTCTATCATGAATCACCTTTACCTTATCCAGGGTATCCTGGACCAAGTCTGTACCCAACAATAGGGCCTCACCTGGCTCAAACCAACCAACTGGTGATCGACACCGCCTACCATACAGAGCCTCATATGGTGCCATCTGAATGCTGGACTAGTAACTATTGTTGTAGGCAAACTCCGCAAGTGGAAAGAAATGGTCCTATGACCCTCCAAACTCCATCACACAAGCCCAGAGCATATCTTCTAGAATCTGAATCATGCGCTCGGACTGCCTGTCAGTCTAAGGGTGAAATGTTGTGCTTAGCTCCACCCTAGTACCCAACTCCTGTTGTACAACTCTCCATAACCGTGATGTGAATTGTGCACCTCTATCTGAAATGATGGAAACTGGGACACCATGAAGGAGGACAATCTCTCTGATGTAAATCTCAGCCAATCTCTCTGAAGAGTAAGTAGTCATCACTGGGATGAAATGAGCTGACTTGGTCAGCAGATCCACAATCACTCAGAAAGCATCGGACTTCCTCGAAGTCCGTGGGAGTCCAACTACAAAATCCATGGTGATCCGCTCCCACTTCCACTCTTGGATATCTAACCTCTAAAGTAAGCCACCCGGTCTCTGATGCTTATACTTAACCTGCTGATAGTTGAGACACCTGGCGACAAACCCAAATATATCTTTTTTCATCCTCCTCCACCAATAGTGCTGTCTCAAATCTTGGCACATCTTCGCGGCACCCGGATGGATGGAATACCACGAGTCGGGGGCCTCCTCAAGAATTAACTCCCGAATCCCATCCACATTGGGCACACATATCCTGCCCTGCATCCTCATAACGCCATCATCACCAATAGTCACATCTCTAGCATCACCTCGCCGAACCCTATACTGAAGGACTAGAAGATGGGGGGTCATCATATTGATGCTGCCTAATACAGTCATAAAGAGAAGATCGAGCGACCACACAAGCCAATACTCAGCCCAGCTCCGAAATATCCAGTCTCACAAACTTGATGGCTAAAGCTTGCACATCCAATGCTAAGGGTCTCTCTACTGCTGGAAGATATGCCAAACTTCCCAAACTCTTCGCTCGGCGACTCAAGGTGTCGACCACTACATTGGCCTTCCCCGAGTGGTACAATATAGTGATTTCATAATCTTTAAGTAGCTCCAACCACCTCCACTGACGGAAATTAAGATCCTTTTTCCTGAACAGGTGCTGCAAACTCCGATGATCAGTGTAGATCTCACAAGGAACACCGTACAAATAATGGCGCCAGATCTTCAAGGCGTGAACAATAGTGCCTAACTCAAGACCGTGGACATGATAATTCTTCTCATGCACCTTCAACTGTCTGGACGCATAGGCAATCACCCTACTGTTCTGCATCAACACTGCTCCAAGACCAATCCTCGAGGCATCACAATAGACAGTGTAAGACCTCGAACCTGTAGGCAATACCAATAATGGGGATGTATTCAAAGATGTCTTGAGCTTCTGAAAGCTCTCCTCACACTCCTCTGTCCATCTAAATGGAGCACCCTTCTGGGTTAGCCTGGTCATAGGTGCTGCAATAGATGAAAACCCCATTACAAAGCGACGGTAATATCCCGCCAAACCAAGGAAACTGCAGATCACCATAGTTGATGATCGTCTTGGCCAACTCTGCACTGCCTCCACCTTCTTCGGATCTACCTTGATCCTATCACTAGATACTACGTGACCCAAAAATGCCACTGAATCAAGCCAAAACTCACACTTAAATGTTTTTGCATATAACCTCTTCTCCCTGAAAGTCTGAAGCACAATCCTCAGGTGATGCTCATGATCTTCCCGAGACCGAAAATACACCAGAAATGTCGTCAATAAACACAATGACAAAGGGGTCAAGATAAGGTCGAAGCACATTGTGAATCAAGTACATAAAGGTTGTTGGGGCATTGGTTAGCCCAAAAGACATGACACGAAACTCATAATGACTGTATCTGGTCCTGAAGGCAGTCTTCGGGATATCCGGCTCCCGAATCTTCAACTGATGATATCCAGAACGCAAATCAATCTTGGAAAAGACCCTGGAACCCTATAACTGATCAAATAAATCATCAATGTGACGCAATGGATACATGTTCTTCACTGTAACCTTGTGCAGCTGGAGATAATTAATACACATACGCATAGAACCATCCTTTTTTATACAAACAAGACCGGAGCACCCCAAGGTGACACACTGGGTCTAATGAAGCCTTTATCAAGCCACTCCTACAACTGCTCCTTTAACTCCTTCAAATCAGGAGGAGCCATACAGTAAGGAGGAATAGATATGGGATGAGTGTCCGCCAACAAATCAATGCCAAAATCAATATCTCTATCGGGCGGCATGCCCGGAAGATTAGCCGGAAACACGTTAGGGAAGTCCCTCACTACTGTAAATGACTCAACTGTAGGGGTATCAATAATGACATCTATCACATAGGCCAAATACGCATCACACCCCTTATCAACCATTCACTGAGCCTTGAGAAATGAAATGACCCTGTAGGGAGTATACTCTAAGGTACTTCTCCACTCTAATCGTGGTAAGCTTGGCATAGCCAGCGTTACGGTCTTAGCGTGACAATTAAGAATAGCATAATGAGGCGACAACCAGTCCGTGCCCAAGATAACATCAAAATCTACCATACAGAGCAATAATAAATTGGCTCTGGTCTCAAAACCCCTAAGAGCAATTAAACATGACCGATATACGCGGTCCACAACAAGAGAATCTCCCATATGAGTAGATACATAAATAGGGGAACTCAATGAATCCCGAGATACCCCCAAATGTGGAGCAAAATAAGAAGACACATATGAATATGTAGAGCCTGGGTCAAATGATACTGATGCATCTCTATGACATACTGGGACAATACCTGTGATGACAAAATCTAAAGAAAATGCCTCTGAACAAGCTGGAAGGATATAATACATGGCCTGGCCTCTCCCTCTAGGGCGACCTCGACCTCCCCGACCTCCACCTCGAGCTGCCTGAGTAGGTGGGGAGGCAGCTGGGGCTGGAAGAATGGCCGTAGGTCCCGATGGAGTACGTGGTGGCTGAGAAGTCTGTGGATGTGCACCCCTCCTAAGCCTGGGGAAATCACTAACCATATGACGAGTATCACCACACTCAAAGAAACCCCTCGTAGGACGCGCCGGTTGTGACTGGCTCGGGCCAGGTCTTCTGGACTAGCCGCTAATAGCACCCCGAGTAGGAGGCACACTAGATACTGGTGGTGCATAATAAGGCTCCTAAGGCCTAGGAGGAGCTGGAACACCACTGACTGCTGGAAGAGCTGAATGAATAGGGCAACTCAGTAAACCCCTACCATGGCGTGCTGCTGGCGCACGAGCTCCTGAACAATGACCAGTCTCTCGAGACCTCTTGGCCTCTCTCCTCTCTGTCCCGGTCAAGCATGCCCTCTACTCTCCTGGAAATGCTCACGACCTGATGATAAGAGATATCCATCTCTAACTCCCTGGGCATACTGGTCTGAATACTGGGGTGGAGTCCCTCAATGAAGCGACGAACCCTTTCTCTGACTGTAGCAACCAAAGCCAGTGCATGTCGGGCCGAACACACTGAAACGAACTGCGTACTCCGACACAGCCATAGATCCTTGGATCAGCTTCTCAAACTCTGCGCACCAAGCATTCCTGAGGATTTAAGGGACATACTCACGCAGAAACATATCTGAGAACTGAGTCCAAGTGAGTGAGGCTGCCACGTCCGGACTACTCAGCTCATAGGCACGCTGGAAAGTGGTGAAAGAAACCTCACTCGTCTCCTCTTTGCCCATAATGCGGAGGATATGATGACACTCCTCAAGGAAACCATGAGCATCCTCTGAAGCTAATCCGCTGAAACTGGGTGGGTGGTACTTATTGTACCTCTCAAGTCTAAGCTTCTCTGCCTCAGAAGAAGCTACCTTGGTCTCACGCTGAACCGGAGCCACTGGGGGGGATAGAAATAAACTCTGGGGCCTGATCAAACTGGACCCTCTGCTCTGGAGTACGGGCTGCGGGAGTTTGTGCCCCTTCCCCGGCCTGAGATATGTTTGGGAGCTACTGGAATCAGTCCAGCCTGAGCTAAAGTGTTGAACATGCTCATGAACTGAGCTAAGGTCTCCTGGAGGGCTGTAGCAGCAATAGGAACCTCCGGTGCCGGCCCTCCAGCTGGAGCTGTTGAGGGCTCCTCTGTCACAGCTCGCGCAGGTGCTCTGGCTGCACCGCGTGGTCCTCATCTACCCCAACCCTGACCTATGGCGGCTCTGTCAACAGGCTCGGGTGCCTGATCGTCGAATCTCCCGGTACGGGTCCTCATCATCTGTGAGAAAGAATATAATAGAAAATTTTAGAATTTTTTATGTCAGTAACTCGCACAATAAGGAAACAAAAGAAGTATGATTGTTCTTAACAGTTTTATAGCCTCCCGAAGATAAGTACGGACGTCTCTGTACCGATCCGCGAGACTCTAATAAACCGGCTTGTGACTCACGATACCTATGAATCTAGAGCTCTGATACCAACTTGTCACGACCCATTGTTCCCCTCCGAAATATGTCATGAGGGCATCTAGTAGCTACGACTAAGTAAGCCTATTAACATTGAAATAACGTAAATAAATAAAATAAAGGAACAACTAAGCATCAATAATGACTATATAATGGTAAAATGCCGCTCGGCATATACAAGTAAAACCAGTTCGCAAATTTATACACAATACTTCCCAAAACCTGGAATCACGAGTCAAAGCTCTACGAAAACTATCTAACGGTATGATATACATAAAGTCTAAGAAATAAAAGAGGGAAACAGAGTAAAAGATAGAGGGGTACTTCGAGGATCTGTGGACGCGTGCAGATATACCTTGAAGTCTCTGGTGGCTGATGCGGCTGCACTAATACTGAGATGGACGAGGTACATGGATCTGCATACGAAAACATGTGCAGGAAGGGTGTGAATACACCACAATGGTACCCAGTAAGTGCCAAGCCTAACCTCGGTCGAGTAGTGACGAGGTCAGGTCAGGGCCCTAGTGGTATAAATATAATGGAATAAGACAAAAATGAATAATACAGTAAAATAAATACAGAAATTTAACAGGATTAGAATCCAATGAAAGCCAACAGCTCAGAACACATGAATAGTAACAGGGGATCTCCCGGAATACCGTCTCGTAGTCCCAAACGTAAATGTGCAGGGGGGAGCTCCGGGAATACCATTCTGTAATCCCAAAGTAAATATGCAGTGTTGGGGGATCCCGAGATACCGTTCCATAGTCCCAAAGTAAATATGCAGTACAGGGGATCTCCCGAAAATACCGTTTTGTAGTCCCAAAGTAAATATGCAGCTCAACCAATATAAATAACAGTTACAGCAAGGAAATCTACAGCTTAGACTAAGTTCACATCAAAGAAATCAGGAAATTTTACTACACATGCTGCACAGAGTTCAAATAGGCAGTTAAAACACGTAGATATGTTTTTCTAATCTAAATAGGGTAGTTACATAAGCTAGTGTATTTCAAACACGAAAAAATAGATTATGATTTAGTGAAAAATGGAGTTTTACAACAAATATCCCGTGTACGTACTCGTCACCACACGTACATGGCGCTCATATATCAAATAGTATCAAATCCTAAGGGGAGTTCCCCCACACAAGGTTAGGCAAGCCACTTACCTCGAATCAAGCTTAAATCAATCTGAAATCACGCTCTTGCCACGAGTATCCAACTCCGAGTGGCCCAAATCTAATCAAATCAATTGCATAACGTAAATATAGCTACATGTAACTAATCTAGCTAATGAAATCAAAGCAAAGGCAAGAAAATAGAAAAATGCCCAAAAAGCCTCCCCGGGCCCACGACATGGAATCGGGTAAAAGTCGCAATTTATAAATACCCATTCACTCATGAGTTCACCCGTACCAAAATTATCCAAATCCGATGCCTAAATCCCACTCAAAACTCAAAAATTCGATTAGGGAACTTTTCCCCCATTTTCCCAACTTTCTCACTCAAATTCCTTGATTAAATGAAGAAAACAACAATAGATTAATGAAATGTGATCAGAATAGGACTAGAAATCGTTACCCAAAGATTTCTTCTAAAAAACTCTCGAAAAATCGCCTAGCTCCGAACTCAAAATCAATTTTTTGGTGAAATGAATATCAAACCCTCGAATTTGCCTTTTCTGCCCAGCGATTTCCGCTTCTGCGCTTCCAGGACCGCACCTACGGATGAACCATCGCAGGTGCGAAATCCACTTAAATGGGCTGGGACTGCATCTGCGAGCACTGGGCCACACCTGCGAGCCCGCTCCTGCGGACTCTCCACCGCACCTGCGATCCCAGCTGACAAGGCCCAATTCCGCATCTGCGATTCCATAGCCGTTTCTGCGGCTCCACACCTGTGGCACAAAGTGCGTAGGTGCGGTAACACCAGATACATCAACATCAACAATTGCCTAAGTCCAAATTTCAACTCATTAAACATCTGAAACACACCTGAGGCCCCCAGGACGTCAGCCAAACATACCAATCAATCCTAAAACACCATACGAACTTATTTGAGCCTTCAAACCACATAGAACAACATCAAAAACATGAATTATGCACAGATTCAAGCCTAATGAACTTTGAAATTTCCAAATCTACAAACGACGTCGAAACATGTCAAATCTCGTGCGAATGACCTCAAATTTGACGCTTAAGTCAAAAATGACCCTGCGCACCTACTCTCACTTCCAAAATTTCACTCGGGGCCCGATATCAAAATTTTCACTATGACCAAAATCGCCAAAATTTCAACTTCCGCCAATTCAAGCCTAAATCTTCTAGGGACCTCCAAATCACATTCTTGACGCGCTCCTAAGTACAAAGTCTCTAATGGAGCTAAAGGTACCATCAAAATTCAAATCCGGGTTTGTTACACACAAGTCGGCATTCGGTCGACTTTTCCCAACTTAAGCTCCTAAATAAGAGACTAACTGTCTCAATTCGTTTCAAAAACCAACACAAACCCTCCCGGCACCCAAAATAGCAGAATAAGATACGGGGAAAGCAGTTAATAGGGGATCGGGGCTCTAACTCTCAAAACGACGTCGGGTCGTTACACCAAGACTGCTGATAAGAGTATACACCACTAGCTGCGATCAACACTGTCTGTTATGGAACCGCCTACATCCATTTAAAGATGTAGCACCCCCGGCAAAAGGGACGTTAGTACTGTTGAATAGTACTAGTATGTAAAGCTAAAACACCATCTCAATAGAATGAACAATAATACAAGGAGAAAAATGGTCATGAGTTCAATAAGAGCTTCAAACAATACTAAAATATCAAGTAAGGGTCACATATGTTCTCAATCAATTTCCATATTATTAGGTTGGTAATTTTTAGTGCCATGTGCCACAATCCACAAAGCCACCGTGTTCTTACAGGGAGTCCGATCTCGACCCGATCAGCTAGGTCATCTCATTTGAGACATCAACCATATCCACAATGTCAATCATCATTTCCAGCACAATTACCACCATGTGTGCGGCATGACGTTCGATCACGGCCCGATCGTCTAGGCCATCTCATTGGAGACATATCCTTTCAATCAATCATCTCACTTCACATTTCTTTCCCATATTTCGATACATTGGCACGAGTGGCCTCATAAACTAAATCGTTCTTGGAACTTGGCCATACTTTACAATTCAAGTTTCCCTTTTTGCACATTCAATAACATTATCATCAACAACAATAAGGCCTATCATGTAAAGCATTTGTACCCATAAGGGAAAAACTTGGAAAAATCCTAAGCAGATAGAGGTCTTTCATACAAACTAGCATAACAACCTTTATTCTCTTGTTGACATGAAGTCTTAACCTTTCTTAATACATATTCCACATTTTTACGCATATACTTTAAGGGCAAGATGGCATGATAATCATTTAGTACAATTATTGAACATATATCATTCAACACAACACACTTGGGATAGTCAATTCTAGTATGATCAATTTGGGGACTTACATCAATTTCACGAACACCGGGGGTTTCGATTAGCCATACCTGAATTGAGACTCTTAAAACTTTAAGATGTTCCGGAATTAGCAACTTCAATCTATTTTAGTAATATAGCAAAAATTGAACCCAAAATTAGGAAAATGATTGTAATTCTAGCTCACTTGATCATTCTATCAAACATTTTGTGTGTATTAAGGTTTTCTTGGCCCTTTTTATGAAATACTACACCAACCCACACCCCATTCTTTTCCATCTTTTATTCACAACCTCCCCACATACCTTAAGAACACATGCACACAAGGTAAGTACTCCGATCCCCATGAATTTCCTGATTAATGCCCCATTCTAGCTACATTTTGAATTTAGGAGATTGGGTGATAGAACCTTACCTCTTGTGAAGAAGACCTAGGTGCTTGTTTTGATAATCTTCAAGGTTTAAGCAAGAATTGAAGAGAAATTTCTTTGATGAAGAACACCTTCTCCCTCTAGGACCCTCTTTCTCACTCTAAAGATATCAAAAAATTGGCTCAAAATGGCCTAAGGTGGGTATTCTAACGAAATAGGGTCGGTTTTAAAAATGAGAAAATAGGATCCCCGACACAGATCTGTGGTCACATATGCGACCGCATAATGCTTTTGCGGTCCGCAAATCGGCTGCATAATTGCCCTCAACCCTGGCATTTTTCTTCTTTAATTTGTGACCAGTCTACGGTCCGCAGACCTGTTCTGTGGTCGCATAATGCGCCGTAGAACTCCCACATGACAAATCTCAAAGTTGGATATGCAATCAAAGTGTGGCCCGCGAAATAGTTCTGCGATCGCATAACGGGCCGCAAAAATGACATCCAAATTGGCCAAAAAGACTGCCTCACTCTCCGGCCATTCTGCGGTCCGCAGAGTGATTCTACGGCCGCATAGTGGGCCACAGAAATGCCTTTTCTTCAAAATATTTTTCTTTATATATTTAACGCACTGTTCAATCCAAAATGTCCAAACTGCGACGAGATTTTCTACTACCATTAACCCCTACGCCTACTTCAGCACCACAGAATTCGGGTTTTTAGGAAAACTTTTATAGGGCCTTACATGAATGTTAAACAAGTCAACTATTCTTCCATCTGAAAAACGAAAGAAGATATGTATTCCAAATGGAGACATTTCATATGTTACACATACAGGTGTTGGCACTCTATCAGAGGGGAACACAATTACTAATGTGTTTTATGTTCCACAGTTAAGTTTAAATTGTTTTTAGTGTCTAAACTGACAAAGGAATTGCAATACTCAGCAACTTTCTTTCCTGATTTCTGTGTGTTTCAGGAACTCTTCAGTGGGAAGGTGAGGGTGATTGGTAGAGAGGATGATGGACTCTACATACTTGAAAGACAAGTTGTTGGAACATGTTTATCAGTAACAGAAGGAATAAAGGACAAGAATCAGACAATTTCAACTACAGCAAATGATATTAACCTATGGCACAGGAGGTTTGGTCATGTTTCAACTACAATTCTTAAGAAGTTACTTCATAATAAAGCATAACTTATAGTTGATAGTGTAAAACTGTGTAGTCTGTCCTTGTGCTAAGCAAAGGTTACCATTTCCTATTAGTAGTATTAAAACTATAAGTAGATTTGACCTAGTACATATGGATTTGTGAGGGCAATATAAGACCCCTACCTATGATGGTAACAGATACTTCTTGACAGTTGTTGATGATTTTTCAAGATTAACTTGGGTATTTTTACTTAAGCATAAGTTTGAAGTGTGTGTATTACTACAACAATTTTTAGTTTTGGTTAAAACTCAGTTTGACAAGATTGTTAGAGTTATAAGAACAAATAATGGCACTGAATTTGTTAACGCAGTGTGCAGTGAGATGTTTAAGAAACTTGGAATTGTTCACCAAACTTTATGTGCCTACACTCCTCAGCAAAATGGAGTTATTGAGAGGAAGCACAGATACACTCTAGAGATCACCGAGCTATTAGATTTCAAGCTGAAATACCAATAAGATTTTGGGGTCACTATGCGAATGCTTCTATTTATCTCATAAACAGGATGCCAAGTATTGTTATCAACAACAAAACTCCCTATGAGAGATTATATCATAAACTACCATCCTATACCTATCTAAAGGTATTAGGATGCTTATGTTATGCCAAGATAGTTCAACAACATGACAAAATGTTATCAAGAACCAAAATTGTAGTCCATATGGGATTTGCAGAAACTCAGAAAGGATACCTATTATATGACCTAAAGGATAGGATTTTCTTTGTTAATAGGGATGTAGTGTTCAGAGAATATGTCTTTCCTTTCAAGAAGAAAGAAGATTACTCAGGGCCTATATTCCCAACCTTATTAACCTCACATCTACAGGACATTCAATATTCAGTACCTCAGAGTATACAAACACATGATCAATCAGTAGAGAGATCAATTCAAATTCCAAGTAATACTATGGAACCAGAACTTAACCATACATTAGAGAATATACATGAGCAACCTCAGGTCTATGAAGAAATTGGTCATCAAACTATAGAAAATCCAGTTTAAGAATTTCGAGACCTAGGTTTAGAGATGCCATCTACAGAATTCACTCACACCACAGATCCAGTAGTTCAAGCTGGATATAGAAGGTCTGATAGGGAAAAAAGACCACCTATATGGCTTAATGACTTTGTGTCACTTAATATTCATCAAGAAGTTCCATATTCTATCTCAAAATAAATAACTTATGAAAAACTATCCCCAACTTATCAAGCATACATAGCCACTTCTTCAAGTATAACTGAGCCTACAAACTACTCAGAAGCAGCCAAAGATCCAAGATGGATAGAAGCAATGAAAGCAGAAATTGATGCTTTACAAAGTAATCATACATGGGATATAGTTTATCTTCCTGAAGGAGAAATACCAATAGGGTGTAAATGGATTTACAAAGTGAATACAAGGCTACAGGTGAAATTGAGAGGTTTAAAGCCAGGCTAGTGGCAAAGGGATACAGTCAAAAAGAATGGATTGATTACCAGGAAACTTTTTCTCCAGTAATTAAAATGAAGACAGTAAGAATAGTGCTGGCAATTGTAGCAGGAACGCAATGGCATATACATCAAATGGATGTGTATAATGCATTCCTTCAAGAGGATCTATATGATTAAATCTACATGGAGCTTCCACAAGGATTTAAGAGCCAGGGGAGAAGAAACCAGTATGCAGGCTCATCAAATCCTTGTATGGCCTAAAATAAGCCCAAAACAATGGAATCAAAATTGACTGAAGATCTGGCAAGGTCAGATTTCAATCAATGTCAGTTTGATTACTCCTTGTTTATCAAGAAAACATCTGAAGGTACTATTATGGTGTTAGTGTATGTTGATGATATGCTTATAAGTAGTGATAGTCTGAGTTTGATTGAGGAAACAAAGAGCATACTGCAACAAGCTTTTAAAATGAAGGATCTAGGTGAGTTAAGGTACTTCCTAGTTATTGAATTTGCAAGATCTAAACAAGGGATATTGATGCATCAAAGGAAATATGCACCGGAGCTCATTTCATAACTTGGATTAAGTGCTGCTAAACCTTCTGCAACTCCCTTAGACACTAATGCTAAACTGATAACAAAGGAATATGATGATCACTGTAAAAGTGTTAGTCATTCAACAGATGAACCTCTTGCTAACATTAACTTATACCAAAGGTTGATAGGCAAACTACTCTATCTAACCATGACCAGACCTGATATATCATTTAGTGTACCAACTCTCTGTCAATTCTTACAACAACCTAAAAGATCTCACATGGAAGCAACTATGAGAGTTGTTAAGTATGTCAAAAATCAACCTAGAAGAAGAATTCTGCTATTAAGCTCAACCAACAGTAATATCACAGCTTACTGTGATGCAGACTGGGACGCATGTCCACTTTCCAAAAATTCAGTAACAGGATACTTGATCAAGATTGGAGATCCCTTAATTGCTTGGAAATCAAAGAAACAAAACCATAGTATCTAGGAGTTCTGCATAGGCTGTATATAGAAGCATTGCAGCCACAGTAGCTGAACTCATTTGGCTACAAGGACTTATGCAAGAAATTGGGATTGAAGTAACCTTACATTTTGAAGTGTACAGAGATAGTAATGATACTATGCAGATTGCAGCTAATCTTGTATATCATGAGAGAACGAAACACATCGAAATAAACTGTCATTTTATAAGAGAAAAGATAGTGCAAGGACTGATAATAACAAGGTACATTCTAAGCAAAAATCAACCAGCAGACATTCTTACCAAGGGCCTCAACAGAGTTCAACGTGAACATCTAATCTCCAAGCTAGGAGTTCTCAATATTTTTGCACCACCTAGCTTGAGGGGGAGTGTTGAGAAAGGTGTAACTTAAGTGTAAATTAGAAAGGGAGATTAGTCATTTCACATATGATAATTAACGGAAATTAGGATTCCATTAGTTAGTTAATCACCTAACTATATATTGTAAATATCTCATTTTGAAAACACACGAAAATAATACATTTCATTTTCTTATGATCATTTCTTCTCCCTAAACTCTCTCTAGTTAATTCTCGATTAATCTCAAAATTAAAATAATCCTAATTGTATGTGCAGATCAAAATTGTAAGGCGCAGCTGGCTTTAATTGGAAGAATAAATACGTAGCATGTTACAACAATAAACATGTATATTATAATTAGCACGTTGTATCTGAGGCATATGGGCAGGATTCTTCTTGCATACCAAGTTATTAAGATGGGCAAATTGATTCTTAGATTAATATATTGTCATAACTTGCCATGAATGAAGTCATCTAAGTCTTTCCTTAGGAAATTATAATGCAATACCAACTTCTTTCTTTGCGCTAACACTACATATTTTTTCAACCATGGCTCTTGGATCTTTGAGAGAGATGGGCAGTGATTTTGAATCGTCAAATTGGAGAGGTTTATAATTCATGTACTGGCAGACAGAAGAAAGAAACAAAATGTCTTTCATAATTGGGTTTTATTAATTTCTTTAACCTTATCTACTACTTTCTCTGTCCTAATTTATGTGACACTCTTTTTTAGTTTGTCTTAAAAAAATAACATATTTTATATTTTTTCTTGATAAGATGATTTATAGCGATAGAAATATCTATGGCATTTCAGATCATAAATTTCAAAAGTCTTTTTTTTTCTTAATTCTCGCTCGGTCAAATTCTCATATAAATTGAGACGGAGGGGTATTTACCTTCTTTGATTAGGTGAAATCAAATTTAGTTCATTTCATTTTTAGAGATGATATTTCCGAGTATTTCGTATTGCATGGATGTTTCGGAATAACAAATTTATTATCATTATAATTTTTCTCGTTTCCAAGTAATGATTAATTCCTTGAGTTGGCATAAGTACTGTACTCCATGCATGAAACTATGCTAAGTTCACTTAAAAGATATATCGACACAAATGTGTATGTTCCAAGTTTGGTAAAGGTAAGAGTTATTATATGTCTATACGTGGATATCGTGTTTATTTTGATTCTCACTTAGAGTAGGTCAAAACATACCAAAAATTGTTTCTATCAAATAATTTTGGTATTGAAATCATGCCCGCTGAAATAATACTTGAAATATAAGAATAACTAGAGATGATAATGACATCTCTTAAAGTCCAACTCCACTGACTAAATAGAGGAACACAAAAACGACTGCTGAAAAAAGAAACGACAACCACGAAAGACTGATAAAATGGTTGATACTTCTATTTTCATCCTTAACAAAATATTTTAGGTTCGAAATGCTTTACCCGTTAGTATGATTTTTCAACCATCGAATTAGTCGAGCCTCAAAACAAAATATCAAACACAGGATGAAAGAAAAAAATCGACTGCTGAGCAGGGCGGATGCAGCATAATTACTTTAGACGTGGAGTATAAATTTATGTATAAAAAGTCATTAAAATAGCAATAAATAATATATATGAACTCATAACTTTTAAAGTATAAGGGGTTCAATGCTAAAACCTTAAAGGTTAAACTTATAAATCTTAAATTCTGTATCCGTCTCTGCTGCATGAGCTCACACTAGCATTCATTTTCTAACCTAATTAATGTTGTCTTCAACGGAACAAGCAGGTGGGGTCCTTAATTGCTGGTGTTTTTCTCCATTTTATGAACAGGTGTAGTGCTCCAGCTCATGGACGGCATAACAAGGGGTATAACTATATATTTATGATGCCTGTCTTCTGTCAAGCAAACAATATTTAATTGAAAATCATTTTAATTGGAGCTGATGATCTTTAAATTAAGGGTGGGAAATAGTGGTTGGATTCGTGCTTGGACGCGATGACATATGGGAAATAATAATATAAATAATTATGTCATAAAACAGGCTAAATCTATAATGAGATGCAGATATTGTATTCATTTTGACATAGAGAATTTCTAAATATTGCTTTTATATTTTATTAAAATATTCTTCAATGTACTTTATTATATTCTTTATATAAAATATTTTTATTAAGAGAATTATATGTTTTTATCTTTTTTATGCTGTTAAAAAAGTAATTTCAACATCTAGTCAGCTTTTGGTTAGGTTATAGCAATCAACTAGATCAATAAATTTTCATGAAAAAGAAATATTGATTCAAATTTTAGAAACAATAACGAACGCTATATATATATGGAAATAAATTTTAAACATATGCGTGGATAAATACA
Organism: Nicotiana paniculata; assembly: GCA_005239505.1. NCBI lineage: Eukaryota > Viridiplantae > Streptophyta > Magnoliopsida > Solanales > Solanaceae > Nicotiana > Nicotiana paniculata. The sequence continues at coordinate 39,862 of ML354421.1, forward strand.
TTATTTGTTTGGGAACTAAACATTTGCCGTACCACAGGCGACGAACCACAAGTAAATTAAGGCTATATATCCAATTTGAGGACATAATTTGTTTTTAAACTTGAAGCACGTGGATGTTATGCTTCAAATTGAAAGTGATCCATTGCATTAACTACGTTGAGCCAAGTGACATTAATTAATTATTGGCTACACGGAATCCCTTTTAAAATTTTTAATCTGATTCACAAACTGTTAATTAGGATATACTATTCATCCATTTCAATCTTATTATATAAATGGTTTTTTTGGGTCGAACTCGTTTAACGTTAATACAATACATCAAGCATTTTGTAAGTTAGACCAGATTTAAAAATGCTGAATATTTTTTTTCTTCTGCTTAAATTATTCGACAGAATGAACCTTAATTAAATGAGTGGATTTTCCTACTTATACTCAAGTCAGTCTAATAATTTTGGCCAAATAAAAATAAATGCATTATTCTGGGCCCACGTCTTAATGACCAATATATCCCAACTACTACTCAAAAACTGAACATCATACTTTATCAATGTAATATTAATCAATGCATCCAAAAATTAATTAAACGGTTAGATATAGAACATTTTTACTTATCTAGGTCTACTTACGTATAGATCTGGTATTCATTTTTCTTGAACCAAATATTAAAAATAGTTTTCTTGATGCAGACATATTTGAATCCAAAACTATACTACATACCCAATTACCACATGCTAATGTAATAGTAGTAACTATTATGGAATCATTTAGTTTAATATAGTTTAAAATCTTGACTGGTATTAATATTTTTGTTTATTTAGGGTTGAAGGTTAGTATGTAGTCGAGCACTTTTGATTCGTACCGGAGGTATTTGGGTTAGTTTGGTAGTGTTTTCTTGTTTTTAGATTGCTAATTTTACATTTTGTCCTACCATCTACGTTGGTTTCTTAGTATCTTGTTGTTGTTGATGCTTGTTGCTACCGCTTCTTTCCATCTATTATCTCGCTCTTAGTTTGTTGTTATTATCTTCCTGGCCCTTGATGTTGGTATTGCTTGTTTCTACTATGTCTTTCTATTTTTTCTGAACCAAGGGTTTATCGGAAACAACCTCTCTACCTTCTTAAGGTAGACGTAAGGTCTGCATACAAACTACTCCAGAGGTGTACACAGGAATTTTAATAAGTGGTGTCGAAATTTATAAAAGAGCAAGAATGAGTAATTTTAATTATCATACTTTTAGACAAGAAATAGTCTTCGTAGAGGCTTTTTCATATATTTTCAAAAATACGTGCTATGTGAGATTTGAACCTTTGGCCTCTTATCGAACGTGCACCGCCCCTGCACTATCCTCCCCGAATCTACTTGTGGGACTTCACTGAACCGGTCTGCAGTGTTGTTGTAATATTTTTGTTTATTTATAGGTTTTGCACACAACTGACTAGTTAGCAATCTCTAAGACAAGAAATGAAGTCCGTCTCTAGCCTCCATGCATGCAACCTTTAATTCAAACAGCATTCATAAATAAATACCTCTCCTAAAACTCCTGTAACATATATTCTTACTTATCCCGAAATTAAGAGTAATGTTTTTTTTATTTATTTGTCAGCTTTATTCAGAAGAATGAAAGCATGCACTATAATTTAAGTTTCAACCCATCATTTGGGAGGGCTAAAGCTAAACCATTTGCCTGCGCTATTATCCAAAAATGAAGTGTTTTGTCTCTACACAATAGGACATGGACTCCTTCATATGCTCAAATTTTTGTACCTTTTCTGTACTTTTGCTCCAAAAATCAATACTTTTACTTTCTGTGTTTGTTCCTTTTCCCTTGAAAGTTGCTGCACGTGTTATATGTTGTGCATTCTTTCATTTTGTTCTGGCTGAAGGGTGGGGTGCGTTACAGCGTTAGGTTGTAGTGTGTGGTAAAGTTGTTTAGAGTATACAACTCTTTGTGGTTTTTTCTTTTTTGGCTTTGGTTATTTAATTTAGAAATCGAAATTCAGTGGCTCGATTAAGTTGAACTTGCATAGGATAGGCACACGGAAAGCACTTATTAGCGAAATATTTCTCTATTATCAAGCTTTGAACTTAAAACCTCTAATTAAACGTATAAGAATATCAAGTCGGAGACGGATATAGTATTCTAGTGACGGTTCAATCGGACTCATAACTTTTGATGCAGAGTAAAGAGAAATTTTAAAGGTTGAACTCATAAAGTTTTAGATCTTGAATCTGCCTCTGTATATCAAGGCATCCCATAATATAAACCCCTTGGTGGTAGGAGTTAAATATATACTCCATATCTTGGTTTCTTTTTCTAGTTTTATTCCTATTTAGTTATGTTTGAGATAGCAACGTACTATAGATTGTGGTGTTGTTCTATTAGTGACGGACGTGCTGGCCGACAAGGTCATAGAATCTGGCAATTTTGGCAATGGAAGATGGATTTTGTCTTTGTTCTGTATATATTGTGTCACTTTCTTGGGGAGGAGATCATGGGTTATTGTCCATAATAAGTTTTTCGCTTCACATTAATTATGACTATTTTGGTATTCATTTCTTGGGTTTGAGTAAAGGCAATCCAAACTCTCCACACTCTACTTTGTGCTACGTAATTTAGCTCATCCAAGAAAGGATTATGGAGCTTTTGCTTTATTAAGTACATTATTATACATCGTATTATAAGTATTTAGGACGATAAACAATTTTTCTTAGAATACAATTATTTAACCTTAAAAAGATTTTTGTTTGGTTTTTTCAAAAAGAAATTTAGGCACCAAAACTTTAAGTGATTTATATTTTTTTCGTACAATTTTGAGTTGTTTTTATTTCAATACTTTTATAAAGCAATGTTTGGATTCACACTGAATAGTAAAAGGTTTTCTTTTATTTTGCCTCACCCCTGTGTTCAAATCTAGTATTCACGGCGTCATATACAAAAACGAAATTCACAAAAGGAAAAAAGTGAACATTGATGCTAGTATTCTTGATCATTTTCAAATTTCAACGTAATCATAGTACATCGTTGATTATCTCACGATATCCGTTCGAAACAAATGACACAAAGTAGTGTTAGTAATGGGATTGACACTCTGATATGCATTAGACCATTAATTACAGCGTTTAATAATTAGTTTGTTTGAATTTTCACATTTCCAATCATTGCTCTCGTTGAATTTAAGAAATTTGTAAAAATCAACAATACTAAAATTTCCGTTACTGCCAGCAAGCATACAGTTTTACATTGCGAAAGTGCAAACCTTTTACAAGAACATTGTTTGTTGATACAAGGAAAAAAAAAAAGAGCCAACCCATGCATGTTGTATTTTTCTTTGTATTTGGGGTATTTAGGACTGAAATTTGAAACTACCAGCTGAAAATCCACCATCAACATGAATAATCTGACCAGTAATGTGTGAAGCAGCAGGAAGACAAAGGAATGCCACCAATGGCGATATCTCATCTGCCTCTGCTATTGGTTTCAAAGGTGTTCTACACATCAATTCCGAATAATTTCCCAATAATGACGGGTCAATATCCTCCTGCAAATAAAAGTTAAAGGTTGTAAAAAAAATATGGATAAAGAGATTAAATTAATTTACGTATGGCCAAGGGTGGTCAACTGATGAACAACTTTTATCGAAAAATTATAGTACTATGTATAGGATAAAATATTACTTGTTATAGTAAAAAATAGACTTTAGACACTCTTGCATAATAATCCGCTGGTAAAGTGTGTTTAAAATTTGTGCCCTTGTTGAATTTTCTGGTTTCGCTATTGTCCTCCACCAACGTGAGACTATAACATTTGCTTGCACGCTAAGCAATATATAGACATTTGCAGCGTCGATAACATAACATAGGGGCCTAGTATTTTTGGGTCAAGCTCTAGCAAATTTGAATACTTTTCCTCCAAAATAAACATGTTCTTTCCTCATTTTATGATAATGATTCTGAACATTTAGACTAGAAAACATCTATTCATCAACACAATTAATTCAAAACTCATATATAATTGGAAGAAATAAAATATGTTACTGCTGAAATACAAATTTGGATATTAGGGACATTACCGGTTTCAAAATGTTGGTTTTGACAGCAAAGGGAGAGACTGTGTTGACGCGAATTCCATCACTAGCCCATTCGCACGCCAAAAATTTCGTCAGCTGATTTATTGCACCTATTCAATGCAAGAATAATCACTAATTTGACATCAAGAAACTTTTCAAGCAATAACCTTATTATTATATTGCATGACGAAGGTTTATAATTTTGCGATATCGGAGAAAGTCTCTTATACAACAGATGTCGATTCAATTCTCAATGTTCTCCCTTCTTTTCCTGATCTTATAATAAAATACCAGCTCGATGCACAAAGCATCTTGTATTTACGCAGGATTCGAAAAAAAGTTGCATCCAAGGAGTGTAATATAATGTAAGCATTAGTGACTGTCTCAATGGCGTGAAACTGTGTGACAGGTCACACGGAGACAGCTTGACCGTTGCTTCAATAGATTTTTTTTTTTTTTTTTTTTAACTAATTTCATGTGTAGTAATTATACCTTTAGAAGCTCCATAGACAGAAAGTGCAGGTAGGGCAACTGAACCAGCAAGGGAAGAAATGAAGACGATGCTAGCTGCATTTCCACATGTTTTCAAGAGAGGGTAAGCAATTTGAGTCAAGTGGAAAGGGGACTCCACATTGGTTCCCATAATCTTTGAATAATCTTCTGTACTGATATCCGCAGCTCTTTTTATCATACTTATTGCAGCATTATTCACCTATAATATAATATAATAAAGTTCCATATGAAACAAAATGAACAAGATTATATTATAATCAATTAATATACTCTCTCCGAGTATTTAATCTTTTATAATGTATATCAGTTAATATGCTAAAACTAGTAATATGTGAGATGGGAGGTGTAGTTACACAAACTTGGAAAATACATATAATGCAATGGCCCTATATGTCAGTAAGTAGTTCCAAGAGATGAGAATTAGCTATAAATACAAGAAAATGACAGGAAAGAAAATATAACGTTTCCAGTAGTCCAATTTTGTCTTGTATCATTGATGCTGTTGGAAGTTTGTCACCTAAATTTGGCCTTTATTGGCCTTTCCCCTTCTAATCTGATTTCACATATATATCTTGGCATGTGTCTCCAAATGACGAGAGTGTTTACGTTACAGTGTCTGGAAAACTCAACAGAGAGGTTTTACGTCTCGCATTTAATACATCTTATTTACTATTTAAAGATTTAAATAGATTAAAATTCGTCTTTACGTGTTAATTAACATGATGTTGTTCAAAGAGTTACTGGATTAATTAAATCCTTTTAAATCTTAAAATAAATATGTACCAATACTTTTACATATTCGTGAAATCATGTATTTGTTTCTGAAAAATATAAATCAAATAGTGTCTAAAATTAAATTCAAGCATTAAGAAGATGGACCCTTGGTAACTCTTTCTACCCCGCGCGAATCTGGATTAATTGGCTAAATTTCAGATATTAGTGATTAAATAAAAAATATTATGGTAACTCAAATTCCTTAGTCTATTGGAAATAACCTCTTTACCTTTACAAAGGTCAGTGTACATTCTATCTTTCTCATACCCATATTGTGGGGATTACACTGAATTTGTTGTTGTTGTTGTGATAACTCAAATTCCACAAGGAAGGACAGATTGTTTCTAAGGAAATTGATTTTTTTCTTCTCGTTAATAATTTTAGGAGAAAAAAAATATATAATCAGCAAGAAGACTAACCAGTATATCGAGCTTGCCCTCAAACACAGAAGAAACAGTTTGAATAAGTTGTTCTCTCTGTTCTTTGGAAGACAAATCACAAACAGAGCCAGTCACCTTAAATCCTTTACTTTTCCATTCTTGTATCTTCTCATCAAGTTCTTTCTGGTTTCTTGAACATGTATGTATAGTTGCTCCAAATCCTGCTAATTCCTCTACTATTGCACACCTAAATAATTAAATAAACAATGAAAAGAGAAACAACTCAAGAAAGCTGTAGTCACAGAGGCGGAAGCAGAAACTTTATCAAGGGAATTCAAAAACTGGAAACACTAATCGCATGGAAAAGCTGAGAGGACTCAACATTTAATAAATATACATGAAAAAAAAAATTTAACCTTATAACCCCTTCTACTCCGCCCTCAACTGTAGACACGTAATTTTGACCCTCGCTTTTTAAGAAGAACGAACTCGAAAAGTTTGAAGAGTAACTTACCCAATACCTCTGGTACCACCTGTAACTAAAGCTGTCTTCCCATGAAGAGACCATTTCTGGAGTTTGTTAGAACTACTGCTACTCTGTTCTTGCTCAGTTGCCATGCCTATGTCTCTCTTTAATTGCCTAACAATTCAAATGAATAATATATGTTATAAACGTAAACAAGATCCAACACTTTATATTTCTTGTTTGCAGGCTGCAGGATTGGATACAAGAAGTGAAGGAGAGCGTTATTATTTATAGCTCCGTTTATTCCCTTCCTAATATTTATTAGAAATGAAAATCAGACGATAAAGTCAATGCAAATAGATCAACGGCTAGAAATGATGGAAGGAATTTTAATGGAGATCAACGGTTGTAATATGGATCAATTTTTTTTTGTTAATTATTATTGTTTTCTTAGTTTCCTAGAAAGTAGAATAAGCCAATAAGCTAGCAAGGAGGTTTTGAGTGGTTGGATATTGGACCAATGATTTCCATTAGTATTTTTAAGTTATATACATTGATTAGTATAAAGATTTTATAACACTAATAATGTAGTTTAACTTGTGATAGCATGTGAATAATCATTTTGATTAGGTTATCAAATTAATATATTATCATAAAATGTTACCTCCAAATATCTTTTAATTAAATTGATTGTGTAAATATTTTTTACATTACCAACGGCAGATGCACTTTGGTTATGTTATTATTTTGTTGCATAATTTTAGCAGAAAAAAAGAATCGTGAAAGAGGGCAGCTATTATAATTTGTTTCACTTCAAACTTAGCTGTATTTCCAATTGCACTCTGTATTGTATGCTCAGAATACTGAATACGAGTCAACACTTACTTCATTGGCGGATACAACAGAGAACGGCTGCACTTATATCCCCCTCCATTTTGCCGATTGCTAAGGTTTTATTTTCTATTTAGTCTAAAATTATGGTTTAAATATGCAGAATGATTTGACACTAATTATTTGACGTCCAAGCAGTGTAACGACTCTAAAATTAACTCATCTTCCATATTTAATTTTCTTTGCAGTAAACATTTCAGGCACCTCGCTCTAACATAGAAATCTACCTATACCTACATTTATTTTAGCGAACTGAAGTGGCAAAGCCACACATGCACTCAGTCGGAAAATTACACGGTGTAGTTAAGTACTTTTTTTTAAAATATGTATTTATACAATGTATCGACACCCCTTCACTTTTTTGTGAGACTATTTTCTTATATTTTGACTCCCCTCAATAAAAATCATGACTCCGCCATTTATTATGGAGACAGCTTACTCTAATACAAACATTAACTTTTGCTTCTATGTATATAATTTAAACCCGTAACCCACATGTCCATGCTTCAAGGCCCACTTAGCTTCTTGACACACTTAATTGTATTCAAATCAATTTAGCAGTAAAATCTCCTACTATTTCTGGAAGTGACTATCAGTTCAATGTGTAAGAACCTTCTATTTTTACCTTCATATGATTTCTGGCAGCTTTTTGACTTAAATATGTAATAAAAGATTAGAAATTAGAAAAACTACCCAGTGACATACATCTCCACAGCGAGGATGACACACTCCCCTTGATGAAAAAAAATATTTGCAGCTATATAGGTTTGAGAGGATCAATTAAGTGTCATCACATACAAAAGCAGAACACATTATAAAATTACATTTTCAATAGTAATGAAAATCCAACGGTATCTCAATTATAGTAAAACAAAATGATTATTCGGATCAGGGATGTACATGGATCGGATTGGTTCGATTTTTATCAAAATCAAACCAAATCAACTATATCGGTTTTGATTGATTCGGTTTTGTCAGTTTTTTCGGATTTTTTGTTACTTAAATATTATTTCAATCTTACTTTGTTAAATTTTTTATAAGTAAATATATGTTTAGTAAAAATATAAAAAACTGACAAACATATTATCTATTAAAATATTCTTATGAGAGAAATTTTTTAGTAACACATAATATTTATTTTTTTAGTCATCTGACCGTAATGTTTCGTTGATGTACACTTTCAAGGTTAACCGAATTTAGCAATTAAACATAAAAATCAATATGATACCTGTTGGGCACATGCCCATGTTGTCCAGCCAAATGCCTAATGACATAATCCTATTCTCTTTTGGTTTCGATTCCTATTCGGAATTGGATTCGATATTTATTCCTATTTAGAGTTGGTTTTGGCTTTAAGAGAAAGCACCACTCATTATCTATAAAATAAGACAACCTTGGAGAATTGTTCTATGCTCATTGGTACAAGTCTTTGCAAGACTTAAATACATAAGAGTGGTTTTTGAGAGAGCTTTCGTCAAGAGAGAAGTGAGAAGAAAAGTATTCGTTTTTGCTGCAGATTTTTATTCCGACCAGCCAATTTTAAATTACGTTTTCCGATTCTTTAACCGTTGGATCCAGTTAAAATTTTGACTGAGTATTTGTAACATCTTGGTCCTTGATTTGAATGGTGGAGATCGGATTTGGAGTCTCGTAGCATCTGATTTCGTGCCTCGAACATCAGTTTCAATTTTGTGACTTCTCCTCTTTTTCAATTGATTTGTCGTTGCTCTTGTTGCTATTGTTACCCCGTGTTTGGCACTTGTTGTGTAGTCAACTTGGAGAAATTTTGTAACCCTCTTATTTTTATAGTGAAGTTTTTTGGATCTTTGTGATCCCGTAGTTTTTACCTTCGATTTGAAAGGTTTTCCACGTTAAAATTTGGTGTTCTTTGTCTTCTTTATTTTCGGGTTTGCCTCTTCCTCGACATAACAGTGGTATCAGAGCCTTGGTTATATATCCGGGTTGTTACGGATGGAGGAGAATATGAGCAAGATGGTTTGTTTAAATGGGAGAAATTATAATGTTTGGAGAAGCAAGATGAAAGATTTATTGTTCGTGAAGAAGATGCATCTACCCGTTTTTGCAGCTCATAAACTCGAGACTATATCTGATGAAGATTGGTATTTCAAGCACCAACAACTATGTGGAAATATACGACAATGGGTTGAAGATAATGTTCGCAATCATATTGTGAATAAGACACATGCGAGATCATTGTGGGAAAAGCTAGAGACTCTTTATGCTTTAAAAACTGGGAACAACAAGTTATTTCTGCTAAAGAAATTGATGACCTTTAAATACAAGGAAGGCAACCCTATCCTTGATCACATAAATGATTTTCAGGGCGTCCTTGATCAGCTGTCTGGAATGGGAGTTAATTTTGATGATGAGATACAAGGACTTTGGCTTCTTAATACTCTGCCAGACTCTTGGGAACTCTTCATGTTTCTTTGACGAATTCAGCTCCTGGAGGTAAGGTGACCATGGAATATTCCAAGAGTGGTGTGTTGAATGAGGAAGTAAGAAGAAAATCTCAGGGTTCGTCCTCACAAGCAGATATCTTGGTTATAGAAGATCGGGGGAGATAGAACAAGAGGCTCGAGGAATAGAGGTAAAAGTAGAAGTAAGTCAAGGTCCAAATATCATATTGTTACATGCAACCATTGTTGCAAGAAAGTACACATCAAAAGGTTTTGCCACAAGTGGTTGCAAGACGTTAGAGAAGGAAAAAAAGTTGAAAATAACAAGAACAAAGTTGTTGCTATTGTTCGAGATGACTTTCTTTTTTCTTATGATGAAAATGTCATCAATTTGGTATCCCATGAGACGAGCTGGAAAGTAGATTCTGGAGCTACCTCACATGTCACACCAAGAAAATGTTTTTTCTCATCTTATACTCCTATTGATTCTGGAGTGTTAAAGATGGGCAATGCCAGTGAAGTTAAGGTATTTGGTGTTGGTACAGTTTGTTTGAGAACTAATAAGGGTTCAACGTTAGTTCTTCAAGATGTCAATCATGCTCCAGACGTTCCATTCAATTTGATTTCCGCATGAAGATTAGACGATGAAGGTTACCGTAATGCCCTCTTTAATGGCCAATGGAAGCTCACCAAGGGCTCGTTAGTAGTGGATCGAGGAGTCAAGTCTGGTCATTTATATGTGACGCAAGGCTCTATTCTTAATGACTCCATAAATCTGGTGGAAAGTGACACTTTATCGGAATTGTGGCATAGAAGATTGAGCCATATGAGTGAGAGGGGGATTACATGTTTGGCTAAGAAAAGTTTTCTTTCTAGAGTGAAACAAGCAAAGATGAAAAGGTGTATCCATTGTTTAGCTGCGAAACAAAAAAGGGTTTCCTTTCATAGCCATCCTTCCTCAAGAAAGCCCGATTTATTGGCGCTAGTACACTCTGATTTGTGTGATCCTTTTAAAGTAAAGTTAAAAGGTGGTGCACTTTACTTTGTGACGTTCATTGATGATCATTCTCGTAAGCTCTGGGTGTATCCTTTGAAATCTAAAGATCAAGCACCTGGCGTGTTTAAGTAATTTCATGCCTTAGCCGAGAGATAGACGGGGAAGAAATTAAAATGTATTCGCACTGACAATGGTGGTGAATATGGTCCCTTTGATAACTATTGCAAGGAACATGAATTCGCCATCAGAAAACTCCGCTCAAAATGCCTCAATTGAATGCTTTGGCAGAGATGATGAACAGAACTCTAGTTGAGAGAGTTAGATGCTTGCTTTCAAAAGCTAAACTTCCAAATACATTTTGGGCGGAAGCACTTAACACTGTTGCCTATGTTATCAATTTATCTCCTGTTGTTGCTTTGGATGGTGATGTCCCAGACAGAGTTTGGTTTGACAAAAATGTTTCTTATGATCACCTGAAAGTTTTTGGGTGTAAAGCTTGTATGCATGTTCATAAATATGAGATATCAAAACTGGATGTCAAAACTAAGCAGTGCATCTTATCGGTTATGGTCAAGATGAGTTTGGATATCGTTTTTACGATCCAGTTGACAATAAACTTATTAGAAGTCGTGATGCAATATTCTTTGAAGACCAGACTATTGAAGATATTGACAAAGCTGAGAAAATAGATTCTCAGAGCAATGCGAGCTTAGTTGATATTGATCCAGTTTCTATTGCTAAGGCACCTATTTCACATGAAGAAACCCAAAACAATGATGGAGATAGTAATCAAGATCAAAATAATCATCATGGTGGAGATGTTATGGATGCTCCAGTTGATGATGTTTTGGTTGATCAACAACCAATTCCTGCTCAGGTAACTACTTCTAATGCTCTTGAAACCTTGCTTAGAAGATCTACAAGGGAGAAGCAAAAATCCATGTGCTATCCTCCTGATGAGTATGTACTTTTGACTAACATGGGAGAACCTGAGAATTATGATGAAGTCATGCAAGATACTCACAAATATCAGTGGATTGAAGCCATGGAAGATGAGATGAAGTCACTCCATGAGAATGACACATATGAGTTAGTGAAATTGCTGAAAGGTAAGCGAGCCTTATCTAACAAATCGATATTCAGAATAAAGCAAGATAACCATATCTCTGCGCCTAGATACTGAGGTTAGTTGTTAAAGGATTTGGCCAGAAGAAGGGAGTTGACTTTGATGAAATTTTCTATCCTGTTGTGAAGATGTCTTCTATTCGTGTGCTTCTAGACTTAGCCGCAAGCCTAGATTTAGAGGTTGAGCAGATGGATGTGAAGACTACTTTTCTTCATAGTGATTTAGATGAGGGGATTTATATGGAGCAGTCCGAGGACTTCATAGTTAAGCTTGCAGATAAGCATGCATGTTAAAGAAAACTGGCAGGCATGAAGCCTGTCAATAGTTCCTCTACTTGAAGACATATTTGGCCCCTTGGCTGGAGGATGAGTTTGTTGGGCACATGCCCATGTTGTCCAACCAAAGGCCTAATGACCTAATCCTACTCTCTTTTGGTTTCAATTCCTATTCGGAATTGGATTCAGTATTTATTCCTATTTAGAGTTGGTTTTGGCTTTAAGAGAAAGCACCACTCATTGTCTATAAATAGGACAACCTTGGAGAATTGTTCTATGCTCATTAGTACAAGTCTTTGAAATACTTAAGCACATAAGAGTGGTTTTTGAGAGAGTGTTTACCTTGAAAATGGTAATCACAATTATATTTGATTTTGTGGTTCTAAATATACGTGATCTATTTTAATACCAGTTGTTTAGGCAGTAGATGCTAAGTGAGGGGTGAGAAAATGAAATAAAAGCGAAGGATAACAAGATTATGCAAATCGAGCAGTGGGGAGACAGGGTCTCGAGGTCGGTCTGAATGGGCCTCGAGGTCGGGCTCAGGAGCTCGATAATGGGCGGTCGAATGTGATTCGACGATGTCGAAGGCCTCAAAGATGGACTATTTATGATTAATAACGAATAATGAATGAAGAACAATTAATTAACACAATAAATGAAAGACAATATATCAATGAGACAATTGTAAAGAATATTTGAGTTAGAGGGCAGAGAATATTCTTAGTCTTGTGTATTGAGTATCATGTGTGTTACAAAGTGACAAGGGTCCCCTTTATATATGAGGGGAAATCGCAACATAGTACATGTGTAATTAATGCAAAGAGAGATGGTTGGTACAACCATTTAATGCCACGGTACGATCTTGTACTATTTTGTGTATTTTGTCAGCTTTAACCACGTGCCTTTTGGGGATTTCCCGTCCTTCCACGTTGATCTTCGATTTGCACTGCCTCGAGGTCGAGGGCCTTCGATATTCCCCCTCGATGCCAAAACTCGAGCCTTCAAACTTTCTGAGCGTCGTAATAACCATAAAATCGGGCTCTCCGATTTTAGCCATATACAGAGAGCTTTCGTCAAGAGAGAAGTGAGAAGAAAAGTATTCGTTTTTTCTGCATATTTTTATTCCGACTAGCCAACTTCAAATCACGTTTGCCGATTCGTTAACCGTTGGATCCGGCTAAAATATTGAATGAGTGTTTGTAAAATCTTGTTCCTCGATATTAACAGTGGAAATCGGATTTGGAGGCTTGTAGCATCTGATTTCGTGCCTCGAACAACAGCTCCAGTTTTGTGACTTCTCCTCTTTTTCAATTGATTTGTCGTTGCTCTTGTTGCTACTGTTGCTCTGTGTTTGACACTTATTGTGTAGTCAATTTGGAGAACTTTTGTAACTCTCTTATTGTTATAGTGGAGTTTTTTGGATCTTTGTGATCCCGCGGTTTTTACCTTCGATTTAAAAGGTTTTCCACGTTAAAATTTGATGTTCTTTATCTTCTTTATTTTCGGGTTTGCCTCTTCCTCGACATAACAATACCTAATATCCCGCAAGAGAATCCCAATATTTCTAGACATTCTTTAAAGAAAATTCTATATAAAATCTTAAAAGTATATATGAATATTATACATTTATATGTCGATTTAGTTCGAATTTTTTACTCAATACCAAGCCAAATCAAATCAGACCTAATCGGGACTTTTAATCGATTTGGTTTGACTTTTCGATTTGGTACAATTTTCGATTCGATTTGTACACCCCTAATACAAATGTATCAAGTTCGAACTTCAAGAATAAAAACGTGGAAGTGTTTTTCCATGGGCCTACCCGACACAAGTATATGCCAGTATTACTAATTTTTTATATAAAGTATTACATAGCTTTTACACATGTAAATTTTATTTGAAAATATTAGTAAATAAATATCTGATCTTGCACTGCTAATAAGATACACAATTATCAGATTCCGAGCTCTATCATTTTCCTTGAACGGAAAGAGTACAACTAATGTTTGTTACGAGGGTAGTCGTTCAAAACTATCACCTCTTCACTGAGCTGTTAAGAAATCAACGTAATATTTGAGAGGTCAATAGTTTTTGCGCGGTCCATATAAATATATTTAAAAAATTCACTACGTATTTATAAATATTAATGGTGAACTTAATTATTATTGTAAGAAAGTATAAACTTGAAACTGTGAATCTGCGTCTAATATCAGCGTCATAAACAAATCTAACCTAATATAATATGTCTAATCAAAGATCAAATTATATAAAAGTTAGCTTTCCAATATTCCCTGTTAATCCCACCAGGCGACCGACCACCTAATACTATTGGTTAGGGCGATTTTTCAAAGCAATAGTACTACCGTCGACGACAACTCAACTAATTACCCACATGCTTTTACTTGACTATCTAGTAAGGAAGGTTGTTCGACACTATTTGGTTTGCATCACCAAATGAACAGATCTTATTAGATTAGGCAATCTAGTAGGATATGTTTTTTTTATCACTTTAACCTAGAACATGCACTGTTTTTTATTTTAACTGGCAAGACGCTTGGACATACAACCTTAGTAAATTAAATATTAAGTTTTATGTATGAGCGATCGAGTCTAAATATCGGCATCCAACGCGCTAGAACACATTTGAAAACAAAATGTATAGTGCGATAAGATGTAGTGTTATATTAAAACTTAAGTTGTAGCAACAACAACATATACTCGGTCAAATCCTACGATTGGAGAATATATATATATATTGAAAGTATAAGCTGATCTGTAGCAGTTGGCTAGTTAGTTAATAAGGTGACTATTTATGTAAACAAGTTAGTTAGTGGAGATAGTTAAATACTGTATATATACGATACACTGTAGCATGCAAGAAAAATGAGAATCTGTTGGTGTTTTCTCTCCAAGTTCTCTTCTGATCATCTCTCTCTCTACTCTAAATCATCAATCTCTGCCTCTCATTGATAAAATTGACATGGTATCAGAGTAAGGTTGCTCGAATCTGGAACGCAAAGCTGTGTAATTGACTAATTCAGGCTCAATTTCTCAAGCTTTGTTTCTACAAGTGAAGCTCATCAATGGCGGAAGTTGATAACGAAGCTCCTGAGAAGCTAAGTCACAATCATCCTGTGTTTTAAAACTCAAATGATAATTCCGGAGCAATTTTGATCTCATTGCAACTCCGAGGTCCAGAAAATTACTCGGTATGGAGTCGATCAATGAGAATTGCTATTTTAGGGCGAAATAAGCTAGGGTTTATAGACGACACTTGTAAGCGAGGTAATTATGGTCCAAATCTGGTAGATCTATGGAATAGATGCAATGCCATAGTACTTTCATGGATTATGAACTGTGTATCGTCGAAATTGCTCAGTGGAATCATTTACTCCTCTAATGCATGTGCTGTATGGAACGATCTAAAAGAGAGGTTTGACAAAATTCATCTCTCTAGAATTTTTCAGATTCATAAGAATACTGCTACGATTAATCAAGGTGCTAGCTCAATCTCCTCGTATTTCTCAAAATTGCGACTCCTGTGGGATGAGTTTGACAACCTAGCTCTAATTCATGGGTGTGACTGTGAGAAATCACGTGAATTTGTTGTGTTCATAGAGAGATTGAAGCTACTGCAGTTCCTTATGGGACTAAATGAGTCTCATGAGCAAGCTAGAAGTCAGTTACTCATGATGACACCAGCTCCCTCGATTAACAAGGCCTACTCTATGATGATGGAAAGGGAAAGTCAGAGGGCTATTGCACACACATGTGTTCCTTTAGAGAATAATGACATCACTGCCTTTGTGTCAACTAGAGGAGGATTTCAGCATAGACCAAAGAAAATTTTTAATCTAGTCTGTGATTACTGCAACTACAAAGGACAAACCAAAGAGAATTGTTTTTAATTGAATGGTTACCCTGCTGATTTCAAGCACAAGAAGAAGGGAAGCCCATTTCCTCCTGCTGCTAACTTTGCAGGAAACAATGGTGGTTCTGGAACTAACAATGTTTCTATTGGCAATCATGATATGTTTTCAGCAGCTAATTTTGCAAGAAATAATAGTGGAGGTGAAAGGAGTCAACCTCAACCACATCCAGCAGCATCACTTCCCTCAGCACCATACTTCACTCCGGAACAGTATCAACAAATCCTACGTATGCTTGACAAAGTGAATGAAGAATCAACAAGCTCTGCTCAACCAGCAGCAGCAGATATATTTGCATTCCTATCCAGTATAATTGATGATTATGTGGATAATCGATACAGGGGCTACCAACCATATGGTGGGGAATTCTAATATGATGACTGAATTGGATAAGGAGTTTAATCTAAAAGGTGGAAATGTGCATCTACCAAATGGTAATGTGGTGTCAATAGCAAATACAGGGAAGTCTAGAATATTAAAAAATCAGGATCTACAAAATGTGCTGCACATTCATGACTTCAAGTTTAACCTCTTGTCTATGTCAAAGTTGACAAAAGAACTGATGTGTTGTGTGGCATTTTTTCCTATTTTTGCCTCTTCCAGGACCTCTTCAGTGGGCAGGTGAGGGGGATTGGTAGAGAAGACTGTGGGTTGTATTACCTGAAGCCACCTCCAACTCCTATATCATCACCTGCACAACTACAACCACATGAGTCTGCCAATAAAGATGTCTGCTATTCTGTGACAGCAAATGTGCCACTATCTGTATGGCATAATAGCCTAGGGAATTCCCATTTAGATATACTTAGAAAAATAAAGTTCTTAAAGTAGTGTAAACTAGACAAAAATCATCATTGTACTGTATGTCCACTAGTAAAACAGTCAAGACTCTCATTTCCAATCAGTACTACTAGTTCAAATAAACCTTTTCAACTAGTGCATGGTGATGTATGGGTCCTTATAGAGTGCCTACACATGATGGGAAGAGGTACTTTCTAACACTGGTGGATGAATTCTCTAGCTACACTTGGCTATTTATGTTGAATAACAAAGCTGAAACTTGTGCCATTGTGAAGCAGTTTTTAGCTTTAGTGAAGAATATATTTAACTCAAATGTTCAAACATTAAGAACAGACAATGGTTGTGAATTTTTTAACTCTCAGTTTGATGAGTTGATTAAGGAAAATGGTTGTACACCAAAGCTCTTGTATTTATACACCTCAGCAAAATAGTGTAGTAGAGGGAAAACACAGGTATATCCTGAATATAGCTAGGTCCTTAAAGTTTCAAGGAGTTGTACCCTCTGAAATTCTGGGGAGAATGTGTTGCCACAACTGTTTATCTTCTTAACAGGTTACCTTCAGTCATTTTACAGTATAAATACTCTTTTGAAATGTTATACTTACATCCTCCTAATCTTGATCATTTAAGAATTTTTGGCTATCTTGCTTATGCATCAAGTCCTAATATCACTGATAAAATATCACGTAAATTCATTCTTAATGCATTAATGGGATATTTTTCTACTCAAAATGGATATAAACTTTATGATCTACATGGCAGATCATTCTTTGTGAGTAGGAATGTGGTATTCAGAGAAGATTTGTTCCCTTTTAAACACTTCACTCTTCTACTCTTCCTTTGTTTCCAGTACTACAACCTATACCTGACACACCAAGAAACAGTCTTAATACCACCCCAATAGCACAACAATTTATCAAACCATACAAGAATATTTGATCACAGAAAACTCCTTACCCCTAACACCTTCTACCAATATAGACCATTCTTCACAACGAGCTTCACCTAAAAACACCATCACAGATGAATCCAACGTCAGTTTACCTTCTATTACTGTCAAGCAACCTCTATGGATGCAAGACTTTGTCACTACAAAAAAATCAATTGTGCCTATCCTCTTTCATCCTACATCTGTTATGAGCATATAACCCCATCATATAAGATTGACTTAAAATCCTACTCATCTATTGTAGAGACTATTAGTTATAAAGAAGCAACTACAGATCCAAAGTGGATTGAAACCATGAAACTAGAGATTGCAGCACTAGAAGACAACTAACACTTGGAGAATTGTTGATCTTCATAAGGGTAAAATAGTTATTGGGTGCAAATGGGTGTTCAAGGTCAAGTATAAGTCATCGGGAGAAGTGGAAAGGTACAAGGCACGACTGGTAGACAAGGGTTATAGTCAACAAGTAGGATTGGATTACAAAGAAACTTTTTCACTAGTAGCGAAAAATGGTTACTGTTAGATTAATGGTAGCTGTGGCAGCCTCAAGACATTGGTTCATCTATAAAATGGATGTTCACAATGCCTTCTTGCAAGGAGACCTTTTGGAGGAGGTTTATATGACTATTCCAGAAGGGTTTTCTAGACAGAGGGAGACTAATCAAGTCTGCAAACTACAGAAGTCACTATATGGTCTGAAACAGGCACCAAGGCAGTTGAATCTCAAGCTCACTGAATCCCTGCAACAACTTGGTTTTGTGATGAGTCACTATGACTACTCACTTTTCACAAAACAACTAGGAGGTGATATAGTTGTGATCCTTATATATGTAGATGATCTGATCATTACAGGAAACAACAATGATTTATTGGTGAAAATAGGGAAGATCTTCAGAAAAAATTCAAAATGAAAGACCTAGGAGAACTGAAACTCTTCTTAGGCATTGAATTTTCCAGGTCAAGCAAGGGTATACATATGTGTCAAAGGAAGTATTCCTTGGAGTTGATTTCTGAGCTTGGCTTAGGAGGAGCAAAAACAGCTGGAACTTGTTGGTTGATTTCCCAATGCACACGCAAGTGTACGTGGTCGACAAGTAATATAGGA